>APFE031048617.1:0-10435 GCA_000404065.3 Pinus taeda | reverse complement strand
AGAGGTATGATTTATTGAGAAAATTTGTGTGGCGAAGATGAATTTACAACTTCATGACATCACATAAAACTAAATTTCTTCTCTTCTTTTCAGGCCGGAATTTCTAATTATACTCAAAATTTGAATGGTTTTCTTTGGATAGCTTCTTTCATGTCTTGGTTTGCCAAATATTTGCTATGGTTTATTATTATTTCCAATGCTATTAGGGTTTGAGTCGTTTATGTGGGGACCTAGATCACTAAGGACATTTGTGCCAATTTAGTTAGTCTTTCTATTTGTTGGTGATATTAATTTTTAAATCAACCTACCATAGTTGTTGCCATTTATATTGGAGTGAGATGTTGGTTGTAATACTGTTCTTGAATTGAATATAGTTCTCTAAGATTTTATAGTTGTCTTTTATGATTTTTATTGCTACTGGAATGTATTATTATATTGTACATACTTATGATTTATGAAATATTGTTTGTTTCCTATATTCAATTATGGAATTATATAAATATGTGTTCACATAACACTTCAACAATGTGGATTGTTAAATGATAGATTCATATGTACAATTTGATTGTTTATGGTCGTTCTAATTTTGAATTTTATTTTGACTTAATTTAAATTCCACCATATTGTTGAGTTTTTATTTCTTTTGCTTGGTCACAAGTTTATTAAATAATAGATTTTCTAAAACATCATATTATTAATCTACAAGTCTTCTACTTAGTTACTACTTTATATTTAGGAGTGAGGAATGGACTCCTCTTCAATTCTTTTACTAAGCGTAATAGTAATGTAAGCCACTTTTATATATAATTATCATGTAATTATATAACTACTTTTTTTAATTGCTTAACTCTCTTCATTAGCTAGATTCACAAACAAAGTCTCTACTTTTCTCTTTAACCTTAATATAAGTCATGTCTTTGTATTCCATCTTTCCTTACCCAAAAATGTAATTTAATATTCATTATACAAATTATCTTCTTCATAATTCTTCAATAGGATTTTGTAAAGTTTTAGATAGTCTAGCACATTTTATATGAATTAATTGATTCCTTTTATCTGTAGCGTAATTTAGTTTTGCGTGTACTCCTGTAACAATACAAGAATATAGCGAGATAATCCTATAATAATTAACTAAAATTTATTTAATTAGACATAGTTCCCAATAATAGTTTGGAGAAGGAAACTTTTCATATATCTATATATAATACTTATATATTTTTTCATGTAGGAATTTCCATACACAAATAATTAGAACTAATATATATAACTTCTTGGTCTCAATTCCCAATAGAATATATATTATAATTAATTATATAGTTTAACGTCACTTCTATACTTTTATTACTATTGGATAATACTTCTAACATAATTCATTTAATTATCATGCTTACTACTGTTGAGAGCTTACAGAAAGTAGCTCATATTTATCTGAAGGAAGATATTTTAACTATGCATGTATGATTTATTGCATTTCTAAATTTAGACTTTAATTCACAATATACTCCAGTTCACCTTCAAACTAACACTATAATACTATTTGGTTCAATATGTAGTAACAAAATAGCACACTAATTGGTTCAATATGTAGTAACACACTAGGATAGGTCTAACCATAATCATCTGTTTTGAAAATTACTTTATCTATGAAAATATACCTTATTTAATATATGGATAATTATTTAATTCCACATTCATTTAGTCATTTATATAATAAATTAAGTATTATAAGATTCAGTATACAAATAAGTGCAATCACCTATGTAACCAATTGTGTTACTTGGGATTTCATCAATATATGCATGCAAAAATTGTAACAAATAAAGCTAAATTTTAATTTCAACATTAAATCTACATTTTCATTAAAATGACATTGAAAATTTCCATCATCAACATGTAAATCACAAATAGACATATGTCTAACTTCAATTAGTTGCTTGGGAATATTCAGGAATAGAAGATATTCCACTCAACCATGAACTGCCTCCAACAACTGCCTCTGAGCTTAGATGTTCCTGCCTCTAGGAATTAAGAACCTTCTTGGGTTTCTTAGTGGTTTTCTTATAGATTGTTTACAAAGTACTTTTTCTTAGCAATGCTCCACTTTAAGGGTCTGCAGTACTTGTTCACCTAGGCTTTTTGTTTTTATATATGAAAATAATATTTTGTTTTTCTTTAGAACATGGGTTTTTCTCCTGTTGTGCTCTATTATTCTTTACATCCAACTTAGCATTTCTCCCTAGCAAAATGATTAACATTCATAGTGTTGGGTGATCTAAGCTTTGATTGAGGTGAAGAAGGGCTTTCTAGCTGGAGGATGATGCTGGGTCAGGACATATGATTGTAATCCTCTTGCTTTTTTTCATCTTAATAAAGCTATTCTAGTTTTCTTCCATATTCTTGTGTAATTGTTTATATATGCATTTGTATGGTTAACAAACATCTGGTCTTGTGTTATTTATGAATATAGATCCTTGTTTCTTCGATAGTAGTATGTTGCTGTGATTCCACAGGTGCTCTTTGAAGCTGGGCAGACAAAGAAGAAGCAGCGAAGCTCTATCAAGAAGGAGAGGAAATGAAGCACAAGACTAAGGTTGGTCTTCTTGGTTCTCCTCTTGTCTATTTTCATAAAGGAAAATGAAAGTAGACTTTACTTGTTTGTTTCTAAGATAGCCACCCATCTTAGTGGGAATAGCAGCATCCGAGTGGACACTATTCCTGGTAACACCTGCGTGGGTTTGTAGTGAATGAGAAGCTAAGCGTGTGTGGGTGTGGTTGGATTTTCAGTAATATACCCATAGGTTTCAAGAAATATTCCACTGGTATATATCAGAAACGATTGGTGCCATCCAAACTATGTATTTTTAATCCTTCATTGCATGGCGTTGGAAGTAAGAAGCCTCATTGTTATAGGTGTAGCTGGAAGAAGTTGAATGGTTGTTGTTGGTGGTGCTGGAATGTTGTGTGTAAAGGTTTGTTGGAATCAACTACCTCTGGAGCGTGGATTGGACCAGGAGTGGTTTTCTGATGAAATGAAGAGACCCTAGAATTCGTTTTCACCATTTTTGGTATCAGAGCGGGAAAAGATTTCCTGCGGAAAGGAGTTTTTGCGTGCTGAGAAAGAAGAGTGTGAGCAGCCACGGTGACAGAGTTGGTAATGCGAAAGACTGGTAGGATAAAAAGACTACAACGTGTTTTGTGAGCGAGGGTTCAATGGTTACATAGGGAGAAAGCAAGTCTTGGAAGAAGACCGACATTGGCAATAGTAAAGAGGTAAGATAGCATAGGAAACGTTGCAGAGGGCGAATCGCCAAGGACAAAAAAGGTCCAAGATAACCAAATGAAAGATAGTAGAGAGAGTTGAGAATTTCATTCTCAAGGGAGATTTTAAATCCGAACACATAGCAGAACAAAGAGGACGACTGAAGAAAATAATTTGAGACAGTGCATGCAAAATGCAGATGGACATGATCATGCAGGGATCATAATATATATATATATATATATATTATATCTTTTATATATATTATTATATAATATATATATATATATATATATATTATATTTGTTGTCATTGGGTTCATAAACTATGATTGTAGGTTTTCAGTAGCAGGCAAAGGGAAAAGCAGAACAAAGAAAGCACTCTGAGGTGTTCCCAAGGAAGAATGGGAGAGGATGACCCAAGGGAGAATGAGAGAGGATGACTGAAGTGTTCTCAATGGAGAGTGAGATCTTGCAGAAGCCTAGGAAGAGTAAAGATGGTGCTCAAGAGGAGGTTCCAGATGGAGGACCATGCTTACCAAAACACTGAGCGTGGAGAGATTAGTGAGGTAAGATTGTAGTGAGGAGGACTTGCTATTGCGGAGGCTTGCTGCAGTAGAGAGAGGAGCTCAAGAAGAGAGGATGAAGACAAAGATGATGGAAGATCATTGCAGAGGTTCTAAAGAAAGTCACTATGGAGGAAAGAATGCCAAGACAAATGGCGTGAAGAGGATGAGTCAAGAGGAGCTTGACAAGCAACTTGCTGACATGAAAGCAAGATTGGAGATGTTGATAGAGCTACTACAAGAAATCGAAGACCAAAAAAGAGGATGGAACTTTCCTTCAAAAGGAAATAAGGTGATTTGGCACTCATTACAGATGAGGTGGAAGCAAAAGGAGATTGCCTTATGGACAGAGGAACTCAAATTCTTTGAGTCAAGGATAAGAATTGAAGATGTCGCAGGAAAATTTGTTCAGAGGAAAATGCTTGAAGAAGCATGAGAAGCAGATGAAGTTATCTGCAAGCCAGAGGAAGGAATATCCCTGGATGATGATGAGGAAGAGGTGAGATCGTATGACGGTCTCAAAATTTGAGAAGAGAACTTGCATCAGCATACTGAAATGTTGACAGGAAGACTAGAAGGAAATTCAGAGAAATAGGTTGGACTAGTGATAGAAGGTAAAACTGATGGAATCATGGAAACACAACCTTATGGGAAAAGATGCAAATAAAGTAATTGATATGCCACATAAACTTCCAGCATTGCATACACCGTTGCCACAAATCTTGGCTACAATGTTCCCACTCGAAGGAAGTTCAGGTATGCAAGAAGGCCAAATGAGCGTCAGGAAGAGTGTTATATCAGTAGAAAAGAATTTGTTAATTCAATATGTAACATCTAAAAAATATTCTGTAGAGGATGTGCAACTTTCTAGGAGTAGCCTGAGAGAGACAAAAGAGGTCCAAGAGGGTTTAAATGACGTGGAAGTATCAGTTCGACGGGTGAGAGAAGACAAATCATCATTTAATTTTCCATTTTTGGTCAACAGAAACCTGGCAGAAATGCCATCAAAGGTAGGGATCAACCCTATTATGTTCCCGTGGTTTGGGATGCATATCAAGCCGATTACCTTGAGAGGTTGGCAGGCGGAGACATAAAATCAATTGGAGGAAGGGTTAAGTTGTCTACATCTTGTGTTCACGGTGATAGAGGTAATCTTACAGCATTAAAAAAACTCGAAATTTGGAAAATTTCACTTTAGGAAACAACAATCACCCTGTCCACTTAGGACATTCTGATTCCACTTAGCTAGTTAATGTATCAGTAACAGGGTTGCCCATAGTTAGTAGAGACATTTCTTGGTAGGAAGCATGTGGTCCTAGCTATTGTTCATCTCCATTCAATGGCTCCTCAACATTGTTTTCAAGCGATTCAGTGTCACTTACACAGAATGTAGCTGATAGTCCCGGAAGAGAAAACTGCATAGAAGGAGAGAGCTCAAAAATATTAGTGGAAGCAACATATAAAGATGAAAAGGGACATCCAATGAAGATTGTCAAAGAATTTCATGAAGAAGAGACCATGATTTCTAAAAACATAGTAGAAGATCATCACGCTGTCATGATGATAGGCATGGTTGAGTCAAGCATGGGAGATGTTGAGTTGATCAACCTGGAAAATGTACCTCAAGGAAGACGACATGAAGCAGAAATTCACCTAGAAAAAGGTGAAGAAAAGGAAGAAGAGCTGACAATGATAAAAAGTCGACAACAGGATCAAGGAGAAAAAGAAAGCAATGCTCATCAAGAAGCTAATGTATGGGAGAAAGAGCTAGAGTTACTGGAGAAATGGTTAAAAGCACCTATACCTGATGAAGATTGCAAGAGGTCTGTAGTAAAGGAAGCAAAAGCAGAGGAGGAAGTTCACAACTGTGAACCATGGAAAGGAAGCCTCGTTAGAATAGATGATGTAGAGGAAAAACTTGAAAACTCTTTGGAGTTAAGTCAACATACTGAAGTGTTGATGAAAGAAGAAAGTCCAAAAAAACAAATTGGAATACTATTGAAAGGAGACACACAGTCTGAATGTGTGAAGCAGAGGAAGATGTAGCTGGACAGAAACAACCAGCTAAAGTAGGAAGGGAGAATTAATGAAGAAGACCAAGAAGAAGATCGAACGGAAACATAGATTGAGAACATAAAGAAACTGATGTTGAAGCAGACCAGAAGGCAAAGGTCGGCAGCATAAGAAAAGGTGACTAGTCAAGTACTAAAAGATTTTCAGCAAGTTAAGAGAATTTGTCCAAATGATCCTGATGCCGCCAAAAAGCTTGAAGAGACTGAAACAAAAGTCAAAAAAGTTAGATTTATTGAGGCCATCTCAAAGAATGGTCTTGAGAATCATTCTGTTGATGATTCCATTAATTTTCATTCAATAAAGGTAGAGCAACAACATAAAATAGAAGGAGAAAATGTAACATTGGAATTTGTAAAAAAAATTACTTCAAGAATCAGGAAAATATACACAGAAGGTGTGCATTTCAAATATTATTGCAAGTAAAGGAGTTTAATCCTTCGGCTTCCTTCGGAGGGCAATCCTTATCTTTTTAATGGTAATTTTGTGGATCGAGGATCATTTTCAGTTGAAGTTATACTTGTGCTATTCGTATTCAAGTGTATGTGTCCAACTGAACTCTATCTTGCAAGAGGAAATCGTGAAAGCAGGAGTATGAACCAGATTTATAGTTTTGAGGGAAAAGTCAAGTCCAAGTACAGTGAAAACATGGTTGAGATTTTCGCTGAAGTGTTTTGCTGCTTGCCTTTGGCTCATGTCCTCAATGACAAGATTTTTGTTGTCCAATATAGTCTTTTTAGTGTTGATGGTATAAAACTGGATGATATCAAAGACATTGTTTGGTTCCGAGAGCCACCTAAAGAGGGTCTGATGCGTGAAATACTTTGGAGCGATCCAGAGCTCCAAAAATGGCGTGGACCTAGCAAACGAGATGTTGGTTTGTCTTTTGGAGAAGATGTGACCAAAACATTTTTCCAAGAAAACAATCTTGCGCAGGTGGTCAAGTCTCATGAAGGTAAAGAGGAAGATTATGAAATTGAACACCACGACAAACTTATTACGGTAGCTCCAAACTATTGTGACCAAAGAAGGAAGATGAAACAGGAAGCAGCTGACATGCAGCCTAAACGGAGGAGCAAATCATATGGACAACTCGAGGACAAAGTCTGGGATCCAGGAGGAATTTTATTTTTCTTCATTCCTTTTTGAAAGCACATGATCAGGAGATCATGAATCTTTTCAACCGTGAGAGTCTGATGCAGGAGCATCTAGTCCGGGCCAGCAATGTGAAAGGTGATCACATGTTGTGGCTAAAGCAAGACTTGAGGAAGACTTAGTTGTTAAATTTGTGTTGATTTCAATAAGGGTAAGTAGTTAAGGGTGGTCTAATTAGGAATAAATGGCAAGTGATCATCCTTGCATGGAGATCAAGCCAAGTGGTCTAGTTTGTTTAGGTGGATATCAAGATTGAATTATAACTGTATAACTAATTCCTTCATGTGTGGGAAGAAGTAGTTAGGTATGACTTTGTATAACTTATTCTTGGGAAAAGAAAGGAAGGAGTAGGCAGCAGGGGAGAGATAGATCGAGTGAGGGGAGGTCTGCCAGATAAAGAGGGCCAGGGTAGAGCACACCCATCCTTGTATGGTCAGGTCGTTGAGGTAACAGTAATAATAAATATTCTGCACATGAAATCTGTAATAGGTTTGTGATTTTGTGACTCGATCTCCCCATGGTTAATTGAACAAGTGTGTAAGTGTCTGCTCAGAAATATCTGTGTGTTTTATGTGATGGTCAGTGAATGCTCAATGAATATATGAAATGTTGTTAAGGAATTCACGTCTGTCATAAATTAAATCCAGAATCAAGTTTTGTATGTTGTTTCAGAGGAAACTGTCATAGGTTGAACCCTGAGTCAGTAATAAACTATTAATGTTACTGGAATTGCCATCAGAAATCTCTGCGTGGTATTTGTTAATTTCTAGTTCACGAAAGTCACCTTCTGGGTGCAAATGGACCAACATTTCTGTTGATTAGGGACTCGCTCGAAGATCTGGAGACCCTGCCTAAAATGGGGAAAAAGAAAATAGGACTGCCAAAGAATAGGCATGTCAGTATGCAGGGTTTTCGGTAGAGTTTTGTGAAGAATTGAGCGTTGAATCCTGGCGGTATATTTTGGAGAGTTCAATTACTTGCAATTACAGAGGAGGAGTGCTTGAGGAGAGCCGCCTCCAAATTGTGTTAAAACTTCGATGCGCTCACCATGGACAGCGCTACATAGAGAACAATCGGTCGATGAGGTGCAGAACCAGCGTTTGAAAGTGTTGTCCCTAGCATTTAGAGTGTTTTCATTTTCAGGTATTTTTGTTTGCAGTTGTCATCATGCTGAGCAAGGTCTCGTTTCGGAGGTGCGACACATCTTTAATTCCCTGCGTGGGTTTGCAGTGAATGAGAAGCTAAGCACGTGTGGGTATGGTTGGATTTTCAATAATATACCCATAGGTTCTCAGAAATATTCCACTGATATATGTCATAAACGATTGGTGACATCCAAACTGTGTATTTTTAATCCTTCATTGCATGGCATTGGAAGTCGAATGGCCATTGTTGGCGGTGCTGGAATGTAGTGTCTACATGTTTGTTGGAATCAACTACCTCTATAGCATGGATTGGACCAGGCGTGGTTTTGTGATGAAACGAAGAGACCCCAGAATTCGTTTCCATCAATTTATTTTTTTCCTGAATGGAGGAATGAAAAAGAATGTGTGGAAGGTTAACTAATTATCTTTTGATGGGAAATTTCAAGAATTTTAATATCGATGATGTATGAATATTCAAAAGAATATTGGAGAAACTAGTGTATATATTATGTTTTATGTAATATAATTTTTGATAACAAAGAATAATAAAGGATTATTTATATTTATAAACAAACAACCAAAGACACATGATATTTAGACTATTACTTGGCTATTGAAGTACTTCAAAATTTAAGGCATGTATTAAGTTTGTGAAAGTAGTACTTTGGAAAATTGTTGAAAATTTTTAGTATGGAAAATTGTTTTTGAGAATGGTAAATAAACTAATTTATACATTAAAATAAGGGAAAGTTATTTTGGGATGTAAAAAAATATAGATAGCTTATGGAGAGTATTATAGAGCTTATTACAATCAAAGTATTAAGTTGATTTTCAATTCGGATTTTCTCTATGTTCATGCAAGAATTTTATGAAAGTGTTGGTACACTGTACAAAGAATTTTAATATAATTAAAGCGAATTCAAATCTTTGGGATCAAACATTCTAAGGAGGATGACCACAATCTCATTGCACACTAGGATTTTGAAATCAAGGGGATATGGAGAAATGAGTGTCTACTTCAAGATATATCATGAGTAACAAGTGAATAACTATTTCTTGAAGCTCACACGAAAAATCCATTCTAGAAGGTTCAACAATAAAGAAAAATAAACTACTCATTTAAATTATAGATTGTTTCACAAATAAACAAATTGTAAACCACATCATCTAAATGCTTTAGAAAAACATATTTGAAAAATCTAAAAATATGCTTAAACTTTCAAAGTTTAATTTCACATTAAAAGACTAATGCTAATATAGAATCCTTACCATTACACATTACAAGAGTAATGCTAATATAGAATCCTTAGTATTATCATAAATTGTGAATATTCTTGTAAATGTTAGTTTGGAAAAAATATGAATTGTAATTAGACATGAAGAACCATCATAAATTGTGAATATCCTTGTAAATATTAGTTTGTAAAGAATATGAGGAGTTGTAATAGGATATGAAGAACCGTTTAGACATCTAGGAAGCTGAGACCAAATGTAAACTAAGGATTTTATTTATAAGGGCAATTTCAATAAGAACTCTTAATGCATTGTGTTATTCAAGCTTCGAGTGATAGATATCTCACAGTAATCAAAATAGTCCAATAGTTTGTTGTTTGAAAACAATGAAAATTATTATAGAATAGATATTTGTAGAAAAAATGTGATAGATATTCTAAATATGGAATATCACACATTTATAAATAGTTTATGCTTATAAATTATTTAGAGAATTGTTAGAGTGAAAAATATTTAAAATAATAATAAAATTAGAAAGAAAAAGATGAAATAAAAATAAAAATAACTAATCAATACTATATTTTTATTCTGATGATATTATTTTATTTTTTTTGAAAAAATATATTTTATATTTTTAATTCTGAGTTATCTATATATTTTTCTTACTTACAAAAATATCATGTAACTTTGGCAATGAAATAAGTAAGTCTTTGAGTCCAATTCCTTTAAAATTTCGGAATAAGTAAGCCTCTTTCACTCATGTTGAAAAAATTGATCGGTGGCTCGTCTAGATTATTCCCGATTATAATAAATAAAAAGAAAACAAAATTATATTTTATTGCGGAATAGGTAAGAGACATATCGGAACCTGAAAGAAAATACTATAAAGATCAAAGTATATCCTACGACGAACAAGAACACGCAAAAGATCAAAAAGGCCCTAAGTGAGAGATGGCGCTAAGTTTTATGTACTCGTGCGAGGAGGCCCTGGGTTTTATAATAGAATTA
>APFE031048609.1:80414-108961 GCA_000404065.3 Pinus taeda | reverse complement strand
GCTTTGTTCAATTCCCTGTAATCAATGCAAACTCTCCATTTACCATTCTTTTTAGGTACTATAACCAAAGGAGAAACCCATCGGCTATCTGAAATTGGATGAATGAAGTTCACATTAAGTAACTTTTGGAGCTTTTCTTTCACTATCTCCCTAAGGTTTGGATTCATCCTTCTTTGAGTTTGTCTCATTGGTCTACTGTTTTCCTCAATGTAGATGTGATGAATGCAAGTCTTAGGATCAATACCTTTCATATCGGTATACTCCCATGCAAATGCAGTAGAATGCTTTTGCAAGATTTTGATCAGCTCTTTCTGTTGTGATTTTTCCAAATTTTTGTTGATATTCAATATTTTTCCTGGAAAGATCTCAATGGCGGAACTTCCAAACTCTTCCATAGAGAAAAGAGACATTTGTCTAGATGATAGATACTCAATGTCAGAATCTAACTGAAATTGTGTGTGGTCATACTCTGAAGATGTTTGAAAGTTTCCTAATGTATTCAGAATTTGACTATCTTCACTGATCTCAGAAATAGTAAATACAAGCTGTATAATATCTTCATCATCAATCCATTCATTATCTCCTATTTCTGTAATTGATTTTGCTGGAGGATACAGATTGAACTTCTTTTTCGAATTATCATCAGAAATATACATATCCCCAGACCTACAACTGATAAAAGCATCAACTGTGGCTAGCCAAGGTCTTCCTAAGATGAGAGGATGTCCACCTAAATTACTCTTGGGAGTTAAAATCATGAAATCTAATGGATATTCCCAAGAGTCTAAGGAGACTGAAATGTCTTCTAATACACCATCTAGTTTAATAATTGAGTGATCTGCAGGTTGCAATAAAGTAGCTGTAAAAAGAAGGTTAGGAAGTTTTAGCTGTTCCATAGTCTGTCTACTCATGATGTTGATAGCAGCCCCTAAATCAATCAAAGTATTTGGAATTTCTACCCCATTGATAGTTGTTTTGAAAATTGGACTACCAGGATCTACATACTTCTGCATAGTAACTTTTCCCATCATGATATCTGCAATTTTTCCTACCAGGTGGATTTTTCTTGTATCTCTTGGTTTCCTTCCTGGTCTTTTAAGACTTAACTCCTTTATTGTTTTTCTAGAATAGGAATTTCTTTAATGGCTTGTACAAAGGGAATCTTGATATAGACATTTCTCCAATTCATCTGAAAGTCATAGTGAGGCAACAAGATTTTTTTTTTCACCTTTGTCAATTGTAACCTTTTCAGGAAAGGAGGTGTGGATGAAGATGCAGGTTGCTCAACTATAGGAGTTGTGGGGGTTAACTCTTTTTCTTTTCCTCTTTGAGTGCTTGGGTTTTGAAGAGATTCTTCAGAACCCTTATTGGCTTCAAGAGAATCTTCCTCAGAAATGCTTCGCTTTTGAACATCTATAGAAGGTTTATCTAGAACTCTACTCGATCTGAGTTGTACATCATTGAGAGGAACAATCATATAGGCAGGAAATTGAAATTGTATACCTTCCATCATGTAAGCATTTTGAGGGTTTTTATTATTGGGGTTTGGCAATGGCTGAGAAGGAAGCTGATTTGACTTTTGTTGGAATGGGAGCAAGAGTTGAGAATTTGGATTCTGTTGAGAAGGTTGTTGTTGTTGAAATGGCAATGATAGTTGTGGGTTTTGATTTGGAAGTTGTGGAGCTTGTTGGTTTTGAAAAGATGGAAGATATTGATAGAATTGAGCAAATCTCCCATAAGGATTTTGCATACCTTGTATCCATGATTGAAAAGGATTTTGGGGTTGGGACCAAGGTTGTTGCCAAGGATTCCAATTTGGTGGGGGTTGAAAATTCATAGAGTTGTTAAACCCTTGATTTTGTTGCCCCTGCCAAGGTCTCCTTGCAACAAAACAGAGAGACTCAATGGTACTTGGATCTTCCTGAAAGACAGCTTTGAGGCCAGGGATTAAAGGACAATCCTTGGTTTCATGATTCTCTGAACAGATTACACATGTTTCTACAACCTTTGCATCCAAGGGACATTCCCTTAGAGCATGTTTCTTTCTACATTTTGGGCAAAAGATGGCTAAAGCTTCAGTTTCTGCTTTCTGTTTATTGTGGATCTTAAGAGTGTCTAGTTGCTCACTAAGAATTCCTAAGATATCAGTTTTGAATTCATCAAGCATGTTGCCAATCTCAGCCCTACTTACCGATCCAGTTGAAGATTTGTTTGCTCTAAGGAGAGAAGGATCTCTAGGCCCTTTTTGAGTTTTAGATTTCCCCCGTGAGAGATGGACACATAGCTCTGCTATATCATGAAGTGGAAGTTGAGATATGTCTCCTTTTCCCATCATGTTCAAAATATCTATCCATTCATCTCTAATGGCTTTTAATAGAAGGGCTTTCAAGGTCTCCTCATCTAAGGTACTCATTTTTTCTCTTTTCAGGTTGTATTGAAATCTTTTGAGTAAATCCTCCAAGTTTTCATCTTCCTTTTGCACCATCTTGAATACCTCATCCTTATGATTGGTGGGCATACAATAGTCCAGGTACCTATCCAAAAATGTTTGTTTAATATCATTCCAAGTCCTAATGGATTGAGTGTGTAAT
Source organism: Pinus taeda (assembly GCA_000404065.3). Classification (NCBI taxonomy): domain Eukaryota; kingdom Viridiplantae; phylum Streptophyta; class Pinopsida; order Pinales; family Pinaceae; genus Pinus; species Pinus taeda. The sequence continues at coordinate 106,370 of APFE031048609.1, read as the reverse complement.
CCCATGAACCATTTCAAGGCTTCCCCTTTCAATGTTGAAGGAAATAGTTTGAGTTTTTGAGAGTCTTCCAGATAATCATAAGTTCGACACATGACCTCAAACTCATATAGAAATGTTTCAGGGTCCTCATTTCTTAACCCATGGAATTTTGGGAGGAAAGATGGTGAGATGTTTTTCATTGTGGCTCGGGAGTCCTCATGAACTATAGGAAATCCGAATGAGTTTTCTCCATCCCTATTTCCTCCAATGTTACCTCTACCTCCTCCATTATTTCCTCCTCCTCCTCTACCTCTACCTCTACCAAATCCGGTTGCTCCCTCTTTTGTCATGGTAGTTTCCTCAAATACTTCAGAGTCCCCTGGTTCCTCTACCAAGGGTGAATGAGGAGGAATTTCTCCCTCTTCCTCAGGTGATTCTACTTCTTCAATTACAATCTGTCTCCCTGTAGAAGGAAGGAAAGGATCTCTTGCTAATTCAGATTCAATAGATGGTGTGGGAGAGTCAACTACTGCCTCTTGAATTCCAGGAATCGTAGGGCTAGGAGTGTGAATTGGAGATGATGGAGGTGTCTCTTTACTATTCCTTGAAGTAGATGGAGTTGTAAAAATCGAACTCTTGGCTCTAGCTAGAAACCTTCCCCTAGAATCTCTTACTCTATGCATGTCATTTTTTATTTTTCTTCAAGACAGGTTAATAATTCTCTTTCTAATCTTCCAGGTCACTCTAGGTGCAAGAGAGAGCATACTCAAGAAACTATTAAATCAATAACTTTCTCTTTTCTGATCCTCCAGATCACACTAGGCGCAAGAGGAGAGCATACTTTGAGAGGTTATCAATTTTCCTTCCTTGAAATTTTCTTGTTTTTATATTTTTTTTTTTAGAAATTGGCTACCTAATTTCACTTCCCCGGCAACGGCGCCAAAATGTTTGGTCAATTTAGTGTGATCTAAATTGCTATTTATAATGTCAACCCGTGGTTCGTACACTGATGAAGTGAGGTGTACTATATGTACTTAGATAACCATTTCCTTAGGCTTTTGTCGTTTTAAGCTTTTTAGTTTGTTTTTTGATTTTATTTTTTCTTAATGTGTGGTGGTAAAAGTGAAGTGTGAAGTGTGTGGAGTGTAGATGGTGATGGTTTCTAAACTTGAAAATGCTCAAAAGAAAGATTTAAAATAAAATCGATTCTTAAGAGAAAACAAATGCATCAAATAGTGAACTAATGATAATGGCCCAGTATCCTTGCTGCTGAAAATGAAAAGAAAAAAAAAACTTGAAAAACAACTCAAACTTAAAGCAAAGAAGCTAATTCACACTACTTTAACTTTTCAGATCCTTTTCCCTTTGGCTCAATCTACCTGGTGGGAAGTAATCATAAACAAGTTAAGCAATATGATATCTAATTGTTCAAGAAAGTAAATTGCATAAAGAAACTAATCACACTACTTGAATTTTTCAAATCCTTTACCTCTCAGCTCAATCTACCTTGGGAAAGTAATCATGAACATAACAAGCAATATGATAACTAAATGTAAATTGCAGAAAAGAAATTAATCACACTACTTAGACTCTTCTAGTCCTTTACCATTCAGCTCAATCTAGTTTATGGAAAGCAACCATGAGTAAGTAATATGAAAACTAAATCACACTATAGTTAGTAATATTCTGATTTCCTGTTGATATAGTCATTTGACCATAGAACGAAATCATAAATTGTTAAGCAGTATGATATCTAACTAGCAGAAAAAGAAATAAGCAAATCACAACTTGAAAAGGACAATGCCGAATGTAAACTCCAGAAAATAAAAGTTAGCAGGAAGGACAAGATGATCTCATATGCCAAAAGTTATTAAAAAGATGAAAAATTGCCCGGGCTGCCTAAGAGAACTTGCAAAAAGCATTGATTAATTTACAGCTCTAAGAAAACAAAGGTAAAGATATGAATAGCAGAAACATAAAACAACATATTATGTACAAGCTAATGATAAAACAAAAACATAACGAAACTAATTAAACACTTTACAAGGCTTTAGCATGCAGGGTCCCTCTGCCACTTCAGCCAATCAAATAATCACACAGTTATCTTCAGAAAAGTCTTCTCATGTATTTAAAACAACAGCATATAAAACAGTGGGGTGATAAGATAACCAGCAACGCGGAAATTACATAAACAATTCAGAATTCACATGCATCAAAAAAGTCTCTTTACAGCGTTCAACGACACGTTATTTATAATGCAAAAATACTACAGCTAACTAACAACTACTACGCTATTAACTGCGTTGCGATAGACATGTAGATCTCTTCAGCTGAGATCTAGTGTAACTGTCGTTATGCTTCTTAACTCTTCGGAGTGGTTGGCTGTTAGATTCACGGTTCATGAATGATCTCCATGTGTGTTGGTGCCTTCGTGAGCTGAGAACTAGGCCACGTATCATTTACGTGCCCAAAACAGTCACGTGCCACCGCTGAACTCTTTGGCTGGCCTTGTCTTTGACTTTGGTTGACCGCGGCCTCTCATGGATGATTTGGCCGATTTGAAGGGACACGTTCCATGCACTTGCCATCTGGAGCTTCCCCATGTAGCTCGCTCCTTCAGAGGACACCTGGACCACAACTTTTAACAAAATAGCTGCGGAATCCTGTGCTGGCTGCGAAAAGCTGTGCTGGCTGCGGAAACTGACAAGTTTCCGCAGCTGCATGAACAAAAAACTAAACCAAACAACAAACATCAGTATAGTCAGAAAACCATATAAACAATCCTTTTTAGACTATAATGCGATGATTTAACCACTGGATGAATGAAGTGAGTGGAGAATGAGGGCTAAGAGGGTGTATAGGAAGGTGCAAGGTTGAGGCTCAACAATCCCAAAAAGGAAATTTTCCCAAAGAGGATAAGAAGCTTTGTGATCTAGGAGTTTCTAGAGTGGGGAGCTGGAGGTTGTTGGCGTAGATGAGGTTGAATTCTCCCAACTTGGCCTCTTGGTCTTAACCCTATGAGCTAAATCCTTGAGATAAGGGTCTAATCCTATCTTTGGAGAGGTCCTAGCTCCCTTTCCCAGCCTATATATTCATCCTGTCCCATTCCCAAATGGTTGATCTTTGCCTATTTTCACCCTTATGCTAAGATTGAGCGTATATGCTATTCTTTTGGCTTGGAGAAGGAGTGCTTGGAGAGCTTAGCTTGGACATGGATATTCATTCAAGGAGAGCCTATAAATATCAAGGCTTTGTTGTATGCTTCCCCTTATTTTCTATTAATATAAGCAGTTGGTTCATTTTCCCTAAATGTGTATGTTCATGTATCGTTTAGCTTAACATTCCTTGATCATCTAAGTAGGTTTCTTTTGATTATGTTATTTGTATTTGCATGCCTTGTTGTGTCTTGATCTCTTGTGCAGGTGCATAAATGGTGAGAGTAGTAAGAACGAGCTTCTGGCGCGAGTAATTCAAGGTCTTCAGTAAAGCAGATCGAGATAGAATCAGAACAAGGTAGGCCATCTTCTTCGTCTCTATTTTCAATTTCAACTTAGGAAAGTGTCTAGTAGATTATCACATCAGTTGCTAGACCCACTCATTGCACTAGAGGGATCGTATCTGTCTGCAAAGAATATTTACCTAGATAATAGGAATATGCATGAAATATTTTTCAATTTAGTTTGAAAAGAATAGCATACATGCTTCGCTTTTAAAATTGATTCTAATTCATGCTAGTGTAATGCTTTCTTGGTCATATCATCTTGATACGCAATGAGTCGAAATGGTGATTGGCATGTTGTTTTCTTGTTTTCAACATGTGATTTAGGAATAATGTCAATTGCTTTCTTTCAATTCAACTTTTAGTACTATATCCATTGTTGTAGCTCCTTCATGGTGAGAGATGATTACCGTTATATTGCTCATTTTGCTTTGGTTGTTGCCTAAGATTTTAACCAAAGGAAATTGTTGCACTTCGTCAATATTGCATCGAACGCATTGGGATGATTAAAAATCTAGATAATAGTTAATCAAGATAATGATCTATCTAGGGATATGTCATAAATCTGTCATATTGTTGCCTTGTCTATTAATGTATCGTCTTATTGTTTTTAACTCTCAAAACTTAGGTTACCCTTCTTCTTGTGCTAGACTGTGCAAATGAAAAAAAAATTATTATCTATGCACGCCCCTTTTGTAGTTTCCTTCTCCCGCACATACCCCATCTTCCACACATTCTTCATTCGCATAATGAAAATTTTTTTCTCAGCTTCATATTAGCTGAGAGAATGACCTTTGATTAATTAATTAGTTATGTGAAAATGTTATTCCACACAAATATATATGTGAAAGTTATAAATGGAAAATATTTAAAAATTAACCAAAGAACTTCTCTCCTTAGTGCATAAAGGACTTGTGACTCCATACAACTATTAACAAATGCTTGCGTGAACAACTTTCACTCTGCAGAGAGAAAAAATCACGATCGTTCAAGCATTGGTTTTTTTTCTTCAGATTCATGATTTATTGCAAAATACATCCTTGATTTTTAATTGAGCTTGAAAGTCATCTCTGATATTTTTAAGCTTTCATTTCTTTATGTTCAAAATTTGCTACTTTTCATATCATATCTAGATATTTTATTCAGATCGAGTTGAAATCTGAAGGCATGCTCATCTATCCATCGACATCCTTCACATATCCTCCATTTTGTGCAGATTCAAAGATCTTTTCAATTTCTATTCTGAATAGCTAAAATTGTAAAAGTTTTAAATGGAAAACAACTTGAAATGAAATAACAAAAAAATAATGAACTAGTAGTACGTGTCGAAGAAATCTCTGCCTTATAGTGGAGTGTTAGAGATTTGAGGTGACATAAGGCTACTCTATTGGTAAATAGAGCAAGAATGGCTCAACTAGGCAAAACTGTGAGGGTTTCAAAGGGGGGAATACACATTCAGGTTGTATCATATAGGGGTTTGACAGAAAGGGAAAATTGTAATCATTGAAGTGTTCATTTTATTCGAAATCTATGATGTCTTGCAAAATACATAGTTTATTTCCATCTAGGCCTGACCAACATCTCAAAAATTAATAGAAAACATATCACATTGCTTTATGTTCAATATTTCCTAGTTTTCATGTGATATTTAGAGACATCATTAAAACCTAGTTTAAATTCGAAGATTTGATTTTATAGAACGCTGACTTTGAATATAAAAACTCACATAAAGAAACATAAGCTCAAACAATAATTGCATATTTTAGATGCATTGTGCAAAGATAAAATTTCTAGCCATTGATGTTCTATACTTAAATTTACTTTCTTAATCAACGACGTTTTCAGTGTTGACTAACTCTAAATTTCTTATCTCCATTTATAATGACCACATCTAACTATTTTGTGTGTGAGACATGTTAGAAATGACTAATCATCTACACATATCTATGCTAAATCACAAAACCGTATGAAATTAAATAAGTATGAAACTACGTGATACATTGTATGAAGTGATTGATATTAAGTGGCTTTGGTCATTTAAAAATCATTATTGAGCAGAAGGAAAGTGTGGCAAAAACTATTGGTGGTGGGTGGGGGGGGGGGGGGGGGGGGGGGGGTGATATGTGGAGGTACCAGAAAAAAAGATTTAGTTTATTATAGAACATACTTGTTCTCCAGTGATCATAAATCAAAATTTCTATGTTTTATGAAGCATTTTTTACACAATTTTAACAAGTGGTATGTTGGTTCTTGCATTGGCCAAGGATTGATCATGCATTGATTTTTTGCATGCATATTGGAATAGTTCATAGTTCTCAGAGATCTCATTATGAATTTTTTTCTCATAGTTATGAGAATCATAGTATGTTTTGACAGCTGTGTGTTTTTTTCGTTAGTGTAAGAATCATAAATCAAAAGATCTCTATTTTACGAACCTCCTGAAACATAATTTTAACAAGTAACGTGTCAATAGTTGCATTAGCTAGGTGTTGATCATGCGTTATTTTTTGGAATGCATATTGGAATAGTTCATAGTTCAAGGGGGGGCTCATTATGAATCGTTTTCCTCATAGTTGTCAGAATCGATACTCTATTTTGAGAACTGTGTGTTTTGCTTGATGCATGAGAATTATGCACATAATCTATTTTCAAAAACAGATATAGATTTTACAATATTTGTATTAGGTACATTAAGGTTCATTTGTTTTTTGATTATATATCTCATTCGTAGACAATATTTTTATGCAAATTGGTTGTAGCTATATAATTTTTCTCGTTTTCTTATACATTATTTATGTTGTGCTTATCATTGAGCCATAACTCATATTGAACTTATTTATTTTTTGAAGTGTGATTACTAAAGTATTAATGAACAAAAATGTTTCAAGTGTCATTTTTAAAGCATCAATGGAGAAGCATTTGTTTACTAAAGAAAGAAATGGTACATATGAAATACTAAGGAAACAAAATCTATTTCGTTTAAACAACTTTTCATATTTTGTGGGAGATATCCAGTTCAATACTATGCGAACTATATTGTATTTTAGATATACATCAACAAATATGTGTAAAGGAATTGTTTACATGAAGGGAATTTGAAATCCATATTATCTTACAAATGTTAATTGAATATAGATGCATTAATACAAATGCATGGTATAAATAACACGGATGTTTACTCGGAAAATAGCATGAATGTTTACTCGGAATGGATAAAAAAAATAGGCTTCAAATACTATCATTGGGGAAGAACAAGGACTTTGGGGGGGCTTATTTTGTATACAATGGTTACTAAATTGGCTAGAAATTCCTATAACACTTTGGTCAAAGACAAAAATGAAAAACTACTTTCATTTTAATTCAAATTTGTCAAATAAAGTTATGATAGAATGTTCCATGACGAAAATTCAATTTTCGAACAATTAGAACCACCTCTATGCAAGACAAAACATTCAATATGAACTAATCATGAACATATAATAAATATGACAAGGTATGAAAAAACATGACAGGGATGCATGCAACTAGAAAAAGCCATGGCTAGACATATGTTTAAGAGATTTCTTAAGTTTAGGAGTATCTACGGTGAAATTTCTTTCAAAACAATATGCCAATTGTTCGAGAATGAATATGATGTTCCCTATTTATGGTACATAATTGCACATAATTTTTGCAATACAAGCATGCATAATGATTCGTTTTCACTAAACTACATAGAGAATTACATGAACGAAAATGTAATTATACAATTTCCTGGAATAGTAGATTGGCAAGAATACGTTAGATAATTAGCAATGCCATATAAAAAAGGGAATATAGAAATCGACCTTTTTGTTTATGAATGGATATGATATATTTTGATCATAATTATATGCATATGGCTCGCTGAGACTCTAGCTATTGTGGTTGAATTTCGTGTGTTCGAGAAAGACACAACGATATTCCATGTAATGAAATTTGGTATGAGTATAGGCCATTTTCATTATGAACCTCTAAAAGAGATAGCACAATAAAAACACATTTCACGTCTTATTGAAGCAGTTAACGAAGAGAAATCTATAGAAGAATTCAATAAAAAGCATAGTGGCATTAATACAAAAGACTTCAAAAACATGAATGTTAATGAAAATGGCATAGAAGTTGACACAAAGTTTACCATTACAAACAAGATATCACAACTATATATATATATATATATATTATATATATATATATATAATATATATATATATATATATATATATATATATATATATATATATATATATATATATATATATATTATATATATATATATATATATATAATATATATTATATATATAGATAAGAAACAAGGACACTTTTGAACCTAGTGCTCTTACAAAATGATGCAAGCCATTAAATTCTAGCTCTAAGAACATGGGCATTGATGAAGATACTATGGAACTTAATATAAAGCATGTCAATGTAAGAAACATAACAAGTTCTTCATTGCATGAAAAAAAACAAAAATAAGAAACAATAATGTTATTGAAACAAGCAATATTACAAGAAGATCGAAGCAATCAAAGTTAATACAAAATAATATATTTACTAATAAACATAAAGAATCGTTATAGATGCGTTATTACACAGTTGAAATGATGGTTGAACAACAATATTTTAAGAAAATACAAGATGTTATTATTTATGACTATGTAATATGCAATCAAAGTTGGTTTAAAAGAGATGTCATATAAAAACAAATCGACAATGTGTCCAAAATAATTGTGTACGTAGAAAATGCAGAAAGGTATTAGACACTAACAAAGTTGTCAAATTTGCAGTTCCAGAGCGAATTAGTTGTAATAGAAAATTTTTCATAGTGAAATAACTTTATGAATTGGAGGAAAGGTTGATATGATTACAATTACCATTTTTGTAAATATGAGAACTTGGACAATGATTTAGGAAAACACAATTGGCATTGACTGGTGGACTAATTAATGTGCCTGCACACATATCTCGAATTAAAATTTGACTTCCTCATGACATAAATGAGTCTAGTACTATCGTCTTGGAAATTAAGAGAAATTTCATGTTTAAAAGCATATTTTTTGTTGGGCGAGTACTTCTTCATTAAGTCATGAAGGTATTGAGACAAATGTCTAAAAATCCAATCTATAAACTAGAAGATGTTAGAATAAATGAAAACTAGAAACAAGTATTTAATCAAAACGAAGATGCATATGCATGTCAAGAAAAGACAAATACAGAGAGAAATGTTGATATTGATTGATGTGATCAAGATCTGGTAGAAAAAACACTATTACAGGGATTTAGCAATTCATATAGTATTTATGATATTCGTAATAATTGAATAAACATTTCTCTAGGTGAAGAATATAGGCCTTTGGGCATATTTAGAGATAAGTATTCAGAATATATGAGCTTTCCCACATGGTTTTATGAAAAAAAATGATTAGGCAGTGTTACGAGAAACTTTAAATATCACGATATTGATTGGTAGGAAGTTTTGCATCAAGATCATATGTTTTCATATCATAATCACAACATGTGATTTGATGCTTACCTCCCCTCTAGTTGTTCTAGATATAAATTCCACTTCTAGTGTCTATATTCCTAGTGTGAATATATTTTAACGTATTTATGAACAAGTGGGAGTCGAAGCCCATATGTCTAATACCACACTACTTATCCTTTGATGACATAACAATATTGAAGTTTCCTACAATGACATAGATTTCCTCCTATCATAGCTTGCTAAGTTCAGATAGAGAGGCCAAGGAAGGAAAATTTCTCAACTAGAATATGGGGACCATAAATAGCAAAGAGACTGCAAAACTTCCTAGACCCAATGCTATCAAATATACCTTCAATTATGTGTGGGGTAGCTAACCAGTCTAAAAATTCAATATAGGCATGGTGCATAAAGCTTCTACAACTCCATCATGGTCGATGGAATCTAAAAAATAGACTTGCAACTTTTCCATTACTACAAATCTATGTGATTTATATTATCAATAGAGCACTTGGTTTCTTGAAGTAGTATGATACTTGACATTTTTTTTTATGCAATCTTTCAAGAGAATTTATTTACCTTTGCAATTGAGGACCATAATGTTCCATGAGCGGACTTTCATTTAGAATTAGTTTTAGAGGAGGAAAGCCTTTTCTAGTGTTGGCCAATATTTCTCTTGCTTCTTGGACCAAATCATGTTTTCTTTTCTTTCCTTGTTTCTTGTCTAGCCTAGCTATTTTGGGTGTTTCTTTCAAAGCATATATATAAACTCCTAATCATCTATTGGTATTATGTGTTATTGTAGATTAGGAAGCTTTATAATTATGTACCTTAAGATATGATTTGTGTGATAGATTCATCTACTACACTAGGATGAATCATGGTTCCTTGCCTTTCCAATCCTTGAACATTGATGATAATGTTATTTGATACTCCTCCATCTATTTGGGGTTGTCTTCTTATTTGGTATTTTGTGAGTCCTTCCTATCAACATATCCATGTGTAGGGTTTTCCTTCAAGGTCTTAGGGTTCATACATTTTTTCTCTTATGTAGCCTGAATTGGATCATTAGCTTTGGGTTATGAGTTCTTTTTTGTTCAAGACTAATTTACATTAGGATCTTGGGTTTCTAGAGCCTTAAAGCTATTATTGAACTAAAGGAGCTCGCCAAAGTTCATTGTGATGAGAGCTTTCTGATTTCTTCTCAATGAAACCTTTTTGAAACTTTCTTCCTCTCAAGTCTAGTTGGGCTTGGGGTTTCCATCAATAGCAGGGTAAAATCATGGATAAGATGCCCATATTCATGGAATTTCCTATATTGGAATGACATGTGCTCATAGCCAATGAGTTAAACCTAGAGTTCATTCTAGTGGTAGATTTCAATAAAATCTTGAAGTGGTTCTAAAATATTTATGTAGACACATATCTAGATATAAGACGTATTTTCCCCCTTTTTGTTACCTTTGAGGCTTTGGTGAAATTTCGAATAAAATTTCCAATTCCTTCTAAGATCTCTTTCTCTAAAAATTCTTTAGCGAGCAAGACATTTGAACCCAAATTGGGGTACGTATGAATTTTTCTTTCTCTAGGATGAAGCATTTGGTCTAGAATATCATAAATAGCCCAAAATTGTGAAGAAATATGAGATGTTGTAAAAATCAAAGTGTGAACATGACTGGAATATAATCCTAATATCTACATTTGTTTTTTAGCCTAAGTATCGTTAACTTAGCCACATGCACTAAAAATCATGTTCACACTTGGTTTTTGGTAAACTAGCTCGGTGGACAAACGTTCCCTTGTTTTTTGCCTTTAAAGGCTTAATATTATGGAAATATTGGTCCAACCACTTTCCTAAGCCATGTATACATCTAAGTGCATGTTCACACCTAACCACACCTCATCCAATTGAGTTATTTGAGGATTGGCACCCCACATGAAGATTCCCCCATAAATCAAGGGATTTGGTCCCCCGGACCATTTTAGCATGTTTTAAAGTTTCCTTCCTTGGGAAATGCATCCCTCCATATGCTTTCCCCGTGGATGATAGTTTCCATAAGTATTCTTGAGTCATTTTTTCTATTTTAGGCCTCCCTTTATCTTTTCTTAGCCTTTTCTAGTTTTTTACTAGTTTTTTCCTAGTTTTCTACGACAATTTCTATATAAACACCTCCCTTGGGGATTAGAGGTTTGGTTGCTCATGTATTAATATTTTTCATTAATTTAATACATTGATTTTATGGAGAAAATTCTTTCTCTCCTCTCTTGAATATCAACAAATTAATTGTGGTTAATTTAACTAGAATTCTAGATCTATGAGTGTTTTTGGAGGACTTCTACATGGTATCAAACCTAGTTTGAATCTAGTGTATTTTACACGGTTTTATTTGCAAGTATAGATCATTAGGAGGTAGGGAAAGAAGAAATGGATCATCTCTGTCAACCCACATAACTCGTTCTAAATCCTTTCAATTAGTTCACATGGAAGACAAAGATCACTCTGCTACTCCGAAGCAAAGGGATTTACAGGGTAACAATGGGAACAAAGACTGAACCGACTTCTGTAGCAAGGAAGATCAAGTATTTCAATAAAGTAGATGAAGCAATTGGGCTGATATGCTTATCAATTTCTAGAGAACTCCTCTTTCATGTCAGTGGAGCCACTACTCCTGATGCGATCTGGACCACATTGGGAGGAGTATTCAGCAGGTAGGATGAAATGAGAGTGCATCAACTAGAGAGTGATCTCATATCCCTCAGTCCAATTCATTTCAGCAACCTACAATAATAATTCACCAATTTTAAATCCCTCCTTGTTGAACTTGATGCATATGGAGTCAAGAAAGAGGAAGATCAACTCATCCTTTCGATTCTCTCAAAATTAGGCCTTGAATATTTCGTATTTGTATCATATTTTCAAGCATCTAAATTGACTCAAGAAAAATGGAAAATTCCTACATTGAATCACTTCATTGTAGCATTGACTCAAGAGCAAGCTAAGTTAGTCCAAGTGGGTGCCATCAAGCATTCAAAGAACAAAGCACTTGTGGCTACTAATGCTCCAAAGAGCAGTGGAAGAGACAAGAAAAAAGGGAAGGGTAAATTTAATGAATCAAAGAAGGAGAGACTTGTACAATCTTCAGAGAGGTATTCTTTGGCTAAGGGTAAGAAGAAGAAGGAAAGAACAATTTGCAGCTACTATTCCAAATGTTTTCATCCCGAAGAAAATTGCATGAGGAAAACGATCGATAAGATAGCTAAGCAATTGCAACAACACAATCTCAGTGTGCCTGAGAATGCAAAGAAGAAGGATGATAACAGAATGAGAGATGGGAGAGGGAAAGCATGAGATGGTAATGATTTAATGGCTATCACATCCACTCCATAATCTTGGATTCTTGATTCAGGTGCATTGAACCATATGGCTAGATCAAAAGATGAATTTTCCTCCATCGAAGAAAGCACCAGATCCCCAATTTACTTGAGAGATGCCACACCTGTAAAGGTGTGTAGAGAACGAATTGTAGACCTTGAAGGGGGCTGCTTCACAAATGTGCTTCATGTTCCCTTGTTGTCCACAAATATTCTCTCGACATATTAGATCACTCATGCTATCTCTGGAAGGAAGGTGGAGTTCACTCTAGACTCCGCAGTGATTACTGACATTTCAACGGGCTCACAGCTTGCACATGGAATTGCAGATTATGGTTCTCATTTCTATTTATCCTCTGAGTTTGTTCCTAAATCTATCAACATTGTATTTCTGTCACACTATAATGATATCATCAGGTTATGGAATGAAATATTTGGCCATCTAAACTATAACTATTTACATCAACTCAGCAATGAAAACATGGTAGAAGATTGTCTGCTATTAAATTCACAAGCGATGTATGTCAAGGATGCATTCTTGGCAAGCATCCGGAGAATTTTTTTTTACAAAGGAAAGCCACACAGAGCTTCTTCACCTCTTGTTCTGATTCACAGTGACATCATGGGCCCATTCCAACGGCCTTCAATTAGCAAGGCTTGATATGTTCTCACCTTCATAGATCATTTCTCTTGCTTTACTTGGGTATTTTTTTAAATTAAAATTGAAAGTATTTCAATGCCTTATAGAATTTAAAGCACTTGCTGAGAATGAGTATGGGTGTAAGATTAAGATACTTCGTACTGATAATGGGGGGTGTATGTCAACAAAGATGTTCAACAAATTTGTATTGATGCAAGTATAAAACTACAATAGACAGTGCCATATACACCACAGTAGAATGGTGTCGCGGAGAGGAAAAGTCGGTCGTCAAAAGAGATGGCCAATTGTATGCTATAGTCCAAATCATTAGCTCCTAAGTTATGGGATGAAGCTGTTAATTGTGCAACATAAATTCAGAACTGAAATCCTCACAAAGAACTCAAAGGCACCACTCCATTTGGATGTTGGATCGGTAAGTAACCAAAAGTGTCGCACTTTCGCATTTTTGGTTCACGAGCATGGGCTCACATTCCAACAGATAAGAGGAAGTTTTTGGAGCCTCAAAGTGTTGAATATATCTTTGTTGGATATCCTGATTGTGTTAAAGGATATAGATTGTTGCATTCTCACACTGAAAATTTCCTTGTAGCTCGAAGTGTGAAGTTTGAAGAAGAATCACTGCATGCTTTTTCAGCAGACCCTGTTGAGGAACTACTTGTTGCCACTGATGAGGAGGAGTCTGAAACTTCTTTGAGCAATTCAAAGTAGCTGTTAGAGAAGACTCTTAGGTTTGATTCAGAGTATGAGGAGAAGGTCATGGCTGCTCCAACTCAACTACCAACTTGGGCAGAGAAAACCCTGCAAGATGGAGGTGAACTAGTCAGTGATCTTGTAGATGCGAGAAGGACTAGATCACAATCTTTTGGGGCTCCTCAAGCCCTGGCTATCACCAAACCATTTCTTCCCATACATTTCTATATGAAACTTGGTTTATATCCACGGTAACACTCTAAGGATACTCGAAACCCGCTTTGGGAGGCTGCCATGGATGAAGAGCACTCTGCTGTCATAGAAAACAACACATGGGACTTGGTTCCACTTCCAAAAGGAAGAAATCTTATTCGATGCCGATGGATCTATCAAACAAAAATTTCTGCAGATGGTGATATCAACAACTACAAAGCTTGACTTGTTTCAAAAGGATACTTACAAGTACATGGCATATACTACAAAGAGACATTTGCACCTGTTGCAAAAATGGACTCCATTTGACTAGTTTTAGTCGTTGCTCCTTCTCGCATATGGGAAGTTCATCAAATGGATGTGAAGAGTGAATTTATTCATCGAGATCTCAAGGATGAGATATATATGGAACGACCATAGGGATAGATTCAGAACTCTTTTGTCATTTTTAGATTAAAGAAATATTTGTATGGCCTAAAACAGGGTCCCAGAGCATGGTATGCAAAGATGGATTCTTTCCTGCTTTCCATTGGATTCATTCACAAATCTGATCCGAATGTTTATTTGTTGCAACATGATGATTCCCTTTTGCTGATAGTACTTTATGTATATGATCTACTGATGACAAGGAACCTTATCTTAGTTATTGATTTGGAAAAATCAGCATTGCAGGATTGATTTTCCATGATAGATTTGGGACTGTTGCACTACTTTCTTGGTCTTAAAGTTTCTCATTCTACTTAAGGGATCAAGATGGTACAGTCTAAGTATGCATCAGATCTACTTGTCGGCTTTCAGATGATAGAATGAAAGCCTTTCGGGGATCAGATTTAAGGATGTGGGTACTACACCTTTGGTGGATAGTACACTGTATCAACAGTTGGTTGGTAGTTTATTTTATCTTACTCACACTCAGCCTGATATATCTTTTGCAGTAGGATTTTCTTCCAAATATATGCAGGAGCCCCATAAGGTTCACTAGAAATTTGGAAAGAGAATCCTTAGATATGTGAGAGGTACTTCCAGCTTTGGTATCATTTATGCTACAGATTGCCCACTTTCACAGATTGGGTACACAGATTCTAATTGGGTTGGTGATGGTATAGACTACAAGTCCACCTCCGGTTATGTTTTCAACTTTGGCTTAGGGCCTTTTTGCTAGTATATAAAGAATCAATCCATTATTTCTTTATTTACAGGTGAGGTAGATTATAGAGGTGTAGTGAATGTAGCTACACAGGGTTTTTGGTTGCAGGGGCTTCTCTCTGTGTTTGGTATTCAGTATCCACTTCTGACTGTCATATTTTGTGACAATCAAGGGTCCATTTAGATATCGATTGATCCATTTCATAGGCAGACGACCAAGCACATCGAGATTCACATGCATTACATCCGCAAGCTAATCCATGATTGAGTCATATCACTATAGTATTTCCCCATTGAGTAGTAGGTTGCAGACATCTTCAACAAGTCTTTAACTAAAAAGAAAATTTTAAAACTCATAGTTATGCTTTGAGTGGTGGAGACAGTTGAGTAGACCCTTCTAGTCACTTATCCCTTTTTATCTCTTTTGTTGGGGAGGTGGGGGGGGGTTGGTTCCCACGAGGTTTTCCCTCCTCTTTCTTCATTATATGAGGATCTCTTATTTATTGTACCTGAGTACCTAACATGGCATCTTGGCCAGGACTTAGTTTAGATAAGTGAGTTAGGAAGAAGGGGGGGTGTTGGAATATAATCCTAACATCTACATTTATTTTTTAGCCTAAGTATCCTTGACTTAGCCACATGCACTAAAAATCATGTTCGCACTTGGTTTATGGTAAACTAGCTCGGTGGACCAACTTTCCCTTGACTTTTGCCTTTAAAGGCTTAATATTATGGAAATATTGGTCCAAACACTTTCCTAAACCATTTAGACATATAAGTGCATGTTCACACCTAAACACACCTCATCCACTTGAGTTATTTGAGGATTGGCACCCCACATGAAGATTCCCCCTTAAATCAAGGGATTTGGTCCCTCGGACTATTTTATCATGTTTTAAAGTTGCCTTCATTGGGAAATGCGCCACTCCTCATGCTTTCCTCATGGCTAATAGTTGGCATAAGTTTTCTTAAGTCATTGTTGCTATTTTAGACCTCCCTTTAGCTTATCTTAGCCTTTTCTAGTTTTTTACTAGTTTTTTCCTAGTTTTCTAGATTCGGCAATTTCTATATAACCACCTTCCTTTGGGATTAGAGGTATGGTTGCTCATGTACTACTATTGTTCATTAATTAAATTCACTGATTCTATGGAGCGAGTTTTTTCTCTCCTCTCTTGAATATCAGCAAATTACTTATGTTTAATTTAACTAGAATTCTAGATCTATCGAAGTTTCTACAAGAATTCTACAGGCTCGAAGCTCTAGATTTGTGTGGCCTTTGGGTTTCCACTTTTTCTTAATCCACGCAATAAGATCCTTCTCCAAGGGCCACATGCCTATAATCTTATAGATCAAGGTGTGGTCCTACATAAACTTTATATAAGTAGTTATTTTAGTGGATTTCACCTAATACTTAAGGTACTAAATGGCTTTGGGAAGGCATCAGTTTTGAGTCTAAATTTTCCAAAAGACTTAACGTAATTTCTTATTTGGTTTATTTGAATAATGATTAATAGGTTGATTAGCTTTAGGTCTCTATTGATGAAGTGCAAAGGCGGGGTTTCTCTTTATTTTTTACGAGGATTAATTGATGACAACATTTTAAAAAATGGGGTTTATACCCCACAAGCGCATGAAAAGCATGAAATATATAAGGAAAAAAAAAACATGACACACCAAAAAAAGCTAAAAACTAGCATTTGCACCAGATGTTGCAAAGGAAACGCCGTAAGGCATAAATTGAAGAAAGCAAATAGAGAAAAAAAATACTTTGATAAAGAATAAAAATATATTAAACACTTAAATTAATGCCCCATTAACTAGAACCACTTAGTAGACATTCCATATGAAATGGGCATATGATCCAAGAACATTGTTGCATAAGAGAGCCAATTAGTGAGCTAACATAAGTATAAATGGTTTCATATACTAAAATCCACAGGTCTAACAAAGAATCATTCAACTAGGTCAAAAATAGGAAGTTGCATTTTGTCATTTTCCAAGCAAAATGAAGACTGTCTGGCCCCCTTGACCAAATAAACCGTCCAACTAGATCATAAGATGAGGAATTTGCATTCCTGTCATTTTAAGTAAAACACAAAACTGCATGTCTATGCGGGTCAAATGAGCTTCATTCCTAAAATACTATTAGCAAACCTAGTAAAACATTAAAATGGTCCCAAAATCCTACCATCAGCCAAGAAAGTGCAGCAACCACAACGAAATGCTTTGGGGTTAGAACAATAAAAAAGACATGAAGGCACTGGATACTCTTCAAATAAAAGAGAAACAATTGAAAGAAACAAAAATGACACAAAGAGAGACAAAGAAAAGTAGGGGAACCTAACAGATATAGAGGAAAAGAAAAATAAGAGGAGGAATTGAGTATAACTGATGAAAAGTGAAATAACTGATGATAAAATTTCAGCAGATTTCAACAGTGAAAATTAGCAGAATTTAGAAACACCAATCAGAAAATATGAAGCACCACAGAAATTAAGTGACCAGCAAAACATCAAATTTCGAAGTTCACATGCTCTGTTTGAAATCCTCTATATAAGTTTTGCCTGTCAATTGACATTCCCAATCTGGTTAGGGCATTTCAAGAAAGTCCAGAGGGTAGATAGATGAGCAATTCAAAGCAAAACCAAAGACAATTTGACCTTGCAGATGAGAGAAATTTTAAACCTGTAAAATGTATGGTTAAAGCCTAAGTGACCACAACAATAACAAAAAAAAATTCAAACACAAATAAGATTCCATGTAAATGTAAGCACTGCAAATATTAAATTTAGAGGGGACATAAAAGAGTGAAGTTAACCGAGAATGCTAACAGAGAAGGCTAGAAAAAGGGTAAATGGGGAGGCTAACAACAAATCAAATGTAGCGAAGAAAGACACCAGAAATGAGAAAGCTAGAAAAAACATAAAAGCAAAACTAATTAATGATTTTACCAAAATGGCATTAATCCTCAACCAAAATTCAATGCAATTTGTAGCCCCAATAGCCTATTTTTTTATCATATCCAGTATCTAACATTGCCTGATTGTGCTGTGCTGCAACAAGGACAACATCTTTGCCTTAGAATCCCAAGCCTGAATCATAAATAAAGTAATCAGTTGTGTTTCTTTGTATCATGCAACAAAAATCAAACCAAATTAGGATTTAAGAGATCGAGGAACTTACACTCACCATTCATGTTGATGCCACAGTCTCTGCTAGGTCTGGTTTTAGTTTTTTGTTTACCTCTGAAGTGCTTCCATCCAATGCGGAGGCAAACCTGAGATAAACAAATAATTTCCAATCATTATTTCAATATTAAACAAGAAATGCCCTCAGGTATGCATCCATATAAAATAAAGTTTCAATTAAAGCTTAATTTATGAAATGCACAAAGGCAAGAAACAGATGTGATCTTCATCATAACATACAAAGCAAACAAATAATACTGTTCAAACACAATCATTGAAATAGGAGTTTACCTTGCAGCCCTTGCCTTTTTCTTGTCATCTTCCAAGGAAGCAGATTTCACATCCACTCCAAATCTAGCCAAACGAGCTTTCTTCTTTGCTTCATCACCAACAGATGAGTGCAAAGTAAGTCCAATAATTTGGGCATTGTCAGATTCCAATTATTCTGAAGTAAAACAAATGTGTATCATAATTTTGGATAAAAATATTAAGCAAATTAAACTAACAATAAATTAGACACACACAAGATAAGGAAAACAGAAGATAAGGAAAATAGCATCATAATTTCAGGAATATAGAGAATAAACTCCTGAATGTTCAAAGAACAGACCTCTCAGCCCTCGCTTTCCTCTTTTCTTCTTCCGATATTTTTGTTTCTCCTAGACCAGGAGAGGTAGGCTTTGGAGTACCATTTACTGACTCACCAAATCTGTTAATAAAACATACCCAAAGGTAATTTCTGTCAATTAAGAGATGAAACATATTGACTTATAAGATTGGGGACCATGTGCACTGACCATTCAGTACAGAAATTACTTCCATAGCAATTAATCACTTTAAAGACTAGAGCAAAGTCCAGTAGCACCAGAACTTACACAGTCCATCAAACCTAAAAAACACATATTATGGCCAAACTGAGTTTAAAATAAAATACAACATATATTTAACAGAGATACCAAAAAATTAAGTTAAACAAACATAAACCTTAAAAATTTTAGAATCCCTATAACCTAAATCATACAACGAGATTTTTCCACAATTCCAAAGGGTGGCATTCCAGGTTTGCAGCAGCAATTAGTGCTAGAACAAATAGTCATCATATATAGGTTCATTTTATATACAGGGATTATTCATTGCACTCCATGCCTTCGAGGACCAACCCATCGAACTAGTTGCAGTACCAGTACAAGTCTCGAGAATCATCTGTCTCGCGTGACATGTTGCCCTCTGACAGCAGAATCAATGTAAACAGGGTTTTTATGGTATGCAAAATGATACTGGAGCCTCACTAGTTCATGGGCAATCCTCACAAACAAAAACAAAATTTGTTTCTAGTTGATTATACTGGGGAGGATAAGAAGAAGATGCATCAATTGCCGAATCTGATGCATTGGATTCTGAGTGGTCATATCTCTCAGAGGCATCTGCAGTTTCCATGTCTCCTATTGTTTTGTATCTTCGGAGCAAATCTGACATCCATGACAGAAAGAGTACTTCAAATTCAAATAGACAGGCAATTAAATTAATCCATCAACCATAAGCTACAGAAAATATTTCCTGGAAATCAGAAAATGCCCTACTCACAAAATCATCTTAGGATGAACAAAAGATCAAAACGATTGGGAGGGAAGGACAACGAGAAAAAGATTACCTTTGTTTTTTAAAAGAATTGACAGATAGAAGTGTTGGAAATCCATTGTTTTGACTGGATGTATCGTAGTGACAAAGCCTGCAGATCACTGCAGATGTTTTCAGCATAGGAATGGAAACAATTTTCTTGAAACTTCTCCTAATGTCATTAGGGTTTAATGGAAACAATTTTTTTTGAGTACCAAAGGACAATTCTTTTGAGCATTTATGGGAACAAGTTCATTGAGCATCATTAGGGAGTTCTTCCTAAGGTTAAATAAAAGCTATATGAGTGCCAATAACTTAATTCTAAATAGAAATTTGAAAGGCAGTTTTCTACTTGAGTGCTAGAGAAGAAAGGATTTCATCTGCATCAAATGAGAAGATTGTTCTAAGTGTTAATGAGGAGTTCCACCAAAGGAACCTAATAGTTAATATATACTCCGAAAAAAATGGTAGAGTTGAGGGTGTTGTTATGAGGGTCATTTTAAGCCTAGACCTCAGCCTTGTAGCACACACTAAATAAATCTCCCGTACATGATAAATCCCACCACTACTATTCCTCTCATGTAAATGTATTTTCATGAGATAAGAACTAACACAAGGCTCCACCTAGGCTTGTCTTGCATCCCTTAAAATGTGGTCATGAGAGTATATGTTATCGGTATTCATAGAAGTTGTGAAAACTTTAAATGAGGTGCTATTATACTCTCATATCTTGCACTGCATATTTATGCCATGTGATATGTCATATGAACAAATTCTTGTCATGTAGGATAGCTCGAGTGAAATTCCTTCTACACCTTTCCAAAAAAATCATTAATTTTTCCCAAGTTTTTCTATTGTATCACTAATGCCAAATGGGATTGTAGAAGCCCATAATATACCAAGGTAAGGCCAAACAAGTTTTGAAATCCTAATTTACCAAAGCAATAACCTAACAAACAAATTCTCTATATTTTGTAAAAGGGATATTCTAAAGGATTAAATCAATAGGGTTAAGGCTTGTGTTAAGGCTTATGCAAGATCATAAAATAAGCTAGCTATACAACTCATAGTACACTCCAATGCTTAATATAATTTTACCTCATTATGCATAAGCTTATTTTGATGAAAAGATTCCTCTATCCAGACAACCATATTACACCTACATATATCTCGTCCATCCATCCATACATATATACATACATACATACATAAAATACATATGTTTACATATACACATGCAAATAATGGAGTCAATCAATTTGCAACACAGAATGCTCCTAAATTTATGTAATGTTCAACCATTTTCTTATACCGAATGTAATATAACTTTATGCATTACCTAATTTTTATTTCTAAATCTATGATGCCAACTAAATACACTTATCCTTTGATACACATAAAAGTTGCCACCTTTAAATAAATATTTTTTTTTTCCAACTACCCTATAATTAATTTTAAATTAATATCTATAAGTAATCAAATGAGTAAACTTTAAAAACAATGCTATTTCCAAAATTATATATTTACACAAAGGAAAATAGTAGACTCATACTCATAATAACCATTGATCCACTCCTGCAAATGGCTTATCAAGCAAGCCCTTACAACCAGCCGTACCTCAAGCATTGGCAAAAGAGATCATTTACAGTGAATGTTTTTTCTTTTTAAGCGGGAGGGGTTAGAAGTACAATGTGAAGATACAAGAGGAACCTAGCAACCAATGCTTTACTCCAATTTCCTCAACCTCATCATTGATCATTCCTTTAGTAATTTCATGTGGACACCCATAACATACTTCTAGGATCCATTTTAAAGAGGGGATTCCTAAGATGCATATTACCTTAAATACATCACTTTTCCTTCCAATGAGGGAGCAACATGGGAAATTTCTGATTTCTCATCATTACCCTTTTGACTTTTTTTATTTTTAATTGTGATAATTTATAAAGAACTGGGAGACTTCTAGTCCTATATCAATATAGGAAGAGGGCCGTGTGTTTTCTTCGAAGTAATGGACGGTCAGGTGGTAATAATTTGTATAATATAAGGCTTCCCATGAATCCAAAACTCCCGAACAATGCAAATACAGTTGACACTAAAGGTTCAACCAAATGTGCACATAAAGTAAGGTATCGTTCGGCCGACATCAACCCTCCCGAATATATCAAAATTGTAATTAGTAAACCTATTTAAACATAACATTCCATTACAAATTAATTGAGTATTGCTCTAAAAGTTTGATCAAAGTATCCATTAATCGCATAGAGAGGCGAGTTAGAGTTGAAATGGTTGATTACTGGTGCACCAATTGTGGCGAAATGGCAGTGAATGTCATTGTAGAATTGACAAAGGCGATGTGATTCGTTGCTCCAGCTGCGAGGGCGGAGCTGTGGAAATTATTGATCACAATTCAGATACCATGGCCGAGACAGAAATGGTAGAGTTGTTACGTCAGAACAACCACGAGACCCTACAAGAGTCAACAAAGAAATGCTGCTGCCACCACTGTGAGCGGGAAAATCAAAAGCAGCGGTCGGAACCGGCTTTAAGTGGCGCGTCGACATCCAGGATTTGTACACAATACGTGCCGGCGTTAAGTGGCACATCAACAACCACGATTTCTACGTCTACCCGCCAGACGATCTTTCAATTTATGCCGGCGGTTTCTGCGGTTCCGCATATGAAATTATTCGACACGATGCCAAATGAAACGCCCAAACCGTTTGGGCAATCCCTTTGAATCAACCGTTGAAATTGTTTCAATCGTCTAACATATAATCGTGTGGCTTACAAGATGACAAATAAAATCGTGTGGCTTACAAGATGACAAATAAGCAGATAAGAAAGTTGATTTCAGAGGGAAACACCTTACAGCATAAATTAAAATTATAGAGCCAAAATAAAATTTCATTATCCAAAAATATTTATACACATTTTAAATTTTAAATGTGAATACACAATAATATTTTTTTTAATAACTATGCTGTGTAAAAACTTTTTCTTCATTTCAACATCTATTTAGTGTTTTCTCCAGCTTTAAAATGTCATTTAACTTTTTGAGTTCTCAAACTCATTACTTTGTCTATGATAATCATAATTGTTATAAAATATATATTTTTTTGAAATTATCAATGATTACTATACTCAAATATTTAGTATTTATAAGGTTATCATCTATACCAATTTGAATACATACATTGTATATCGTTTCTATATAATCATTAACAATTCTACTCTCATTCATTTTCAATACTTATAATGATTCCTGAAGTAAATGACCCTTTTTTCTGTTTCTATTGTAGTCCTATATAAAATCTACACTGTAATCGAAATTTTGTATGAATTACTCATTGGGCACATTTAAAGTTTAGTGTTGCTAACGATATTATAATTTACTATTGAGTATATAATTTCAATCCTTATTTTTAATATTTAATTTAGTAACTATTAGTATTATTGTTATTTATTTTTTATAATATTTAATAATTTTTGTTTTAATAAAAAAATTATATTGTTTATAGAACCAAAAGTAAATGATGATATGGTGTTATGTTAAAGTGTTTTATTATATAAGAAGTTAGTGGCTCAAAATATTATGAAAAAAAATTTAATCATAATAAAGATTAGTGTAACTTAAAAAAAATATAATCTTTAAATAATTTTGATAATTTAAATACCCTTAAATTATAACTATTCAAATGACAAATTAAATATATCAATCATCCCAAAACTCAAATAAAACTTTACAGTCATTATTTTTTTAAATATATTTTTAAATTTCCCAAATCATTTCCTTTAACTTCAATGTTGTTTATTCAGAAAAATTATTAACTCTAAAATATTACTAAAATCAATAACGACGAATCATATTACTAAACTCAATAACAACAATTCTAGTTTTGAATGAAATTCCATATATCCACGAACATTTTACCATAATTCTAAATATCCCAAAAAAGAAAAAGTGTAGTATGTCACCACCAACCAAAAAAACATTTTTTACCTAATTTTTTTCCTCTCCAATGTTAAACTTAAATAATTAAAAACGACTCGCATTTTAATATATGTTTTAATAAACATGTAGC
Source organism: Pinus taeda (assembly GCA_000404065.3). NCBI lineage: Eukaryota > Viridiplantae > Streptophyta > Pinopsida > Pinales > Pinaceae > Pinus > Pinus taeda. The sequence continues at coordinate 82,418 of APFE031048609.1, read as the reverse complement.
AAAAACTTACAATTTATAAAAACTAAAACACCCCAAAAATTCGCTTCTCTAGAACCAAAACGAAAGCATGGATCACAATAACACTACTAATATTTAATAATCAATACCGCATAGGTATCATTATACTGTAAACACATTATATTATTAGCAACTTATAAAAGTATAACATAATCACATGCAAATAATTTTTTCCTAAATATTTTAAGGAGGTGCAATAAACATGCTATTGTAATCAATACTTGGATATAATCAATAGTTGGAACTTGTAGCATTATCATTAAAAAATATTATCTATTAAGATAGTAAGAAAATGATTATATATAATTAATTTAGTATTAATATCTATAAGTGGGAAAGTCCCAAGGAAATATATATGAGATAATATATTAAGCTGGAAAATTTTAAGGAAAAATTTATGAGATTAATGTATAATATTTTATAGGGAATTAAATTTATTAAAGTTTTGGTTTATTTAATAAGTTTAATTTAATAAAGGGTTGGTATAAATAGATATATATCAAAATCTTGTAGTTATTATTAAGAATATGTGATTTAGATGTATGAATGTATTTGGGTATTTGGAGAAGTGAGTTATTATGTAACTTATCTCTCTTATTTATTTCGAGTTGTATTCACACTCACATAGGTGTACATGATATGTAATCTTGGTTTATTACGATATTCTAAGCATTTGAACCATAAAAATAAGTAAGCAAACTTATCAAAGAATCCGATAAAAAAATAAAAAAATTTGAAATGAGAGCATAAAATGATTTCAAATGAAACCATAAAAAGAAAAGTAATAAAGATGTATATATTAGGTTTGACGAAAGGTTTATGACAAAATATGAGAAAAGTTTAGGTTTGACCAGAATTTTATGACAAATTATGAGCAAATTTGTCTCTTGTAACATTTGAGGTCAAGTAAATGTGAATAAATTTACTAAAATGAATTTCAAGCTCAACATGCTCTCCATTTTCATGCTCAAGCTCAAATAAATTCCAAGAATGTCTAATGTTTGGTTGTTTACTAAAGCAATATGACCAAAAAAATAATCAAAAGGATTTGAATTGATTTGCACAACCATTTAGCCATATCCAACGTTGATTGAGTTCAACCTATGGTTTTCAGTGAACCATAAATTACATTTAAACACTATTGAACAAAATGTATATCATGCATATACTCATCATTGATATAAAAATAATTTCATGTTAATCACATGGCAATTATTATTGTTGCTTTATCTCATTAACATGAAGGTGTCCATGTCTATATATAGCACAGAGACATGTAAACACTTGGTTGGAAAGACAATATGTTAGAAAAATATAGAGAATGCAAAGAGAGTGATTAAGCACATAGCACCAAACACACTATATTTTATTGTTGTCACATACATGACATATATAGGAATATATGATACTTTTAGATCTGAGAATGGTGGGTCTAGATATTACAACTATTAAATTAAGAACTCACACAATTACAACTCAGGACAACTTGGAAGTCATGGAAGTATTACTTCTAATACTCTCCCTTAATGCTTACATGTAACTAATATTGAAACACATATTACAACAATAAATAATCTTTGTCATTCGTCATCACTAGCACTAATATCGAATCTGAATCTTCATGGTTTCAGCTGTTTTCTTCACCACACTTCGAGATTCCCACTTGATCCATTGAAGACATAAGTGCTCCAGACCACCTTTGACGTGCTTTGCAAAATTGATGCTTTTCAACCTATCGGAGTGCAATGGGCCAATCTTGATACTCAACCATACTATGGAACTATCACCATCTGTGAATACACGATCCTCCGCAACCTTCACCAGTTATCTAAGATATCATTCTGGGTATAGAATGTCTTGAGCAAACAATTCTGCTACTTGATCTTATATAAAATAGCATGTACTATACTGCCAGAGCAAGACGGATCACACCAGCTTGACCTTATTAAGATCTACTTATAACTCATACTCCTTAAACATGATGGT
>APFE031048609.1:4627-80307 GCA_000404065.3 Pinus taeda | reverse complement strand
TATAACCCTTAAAACAATAGATTCAATGAATTTTCAAGAATTGAGCGTCAACTCATCGTCTTTGCCAAAAATCATGCGAATAATCCTTTGATCGAATTTCGTCGTCTTCCTGGCTAATCGGCGATCTGGAACACAAACATGGTTCATTCTATTTTAAATAAATCAATTGTTAGAGAGCAATGCACACGGGCTCCGGAAAAACACAGATCTCAGAACATACAGTGGAATCCACACGGCTCCACCACCTTACTTCCTTTAATTGATCTGGTTGCATTCAACATATTGCGGCAATCCAACCCATATAGGGAGACATTCACGTGCACAAAATTAGAATCATTACTGTTGAGGTTTAAACCAATTGCTGTATAACCCAATTTGATGCACCATCTGAGCTTTGTCTTTCTTGACTGGACCCGACAAGCCACCAATCAAACTATTCAAAATCCCATTCAAAAGAATCGGGTACTCAACATTTTGTGCAGAGTTTCTTTATCCACTGCCTCATTCATAGCAGGCTTCAATGTTTGGATCATGTGATTTCCCTCAGGCAGGGAGGCAAATGGAGGTCTCCTACGCAGCTTCAAAGCGATTTCGCTTTCGCCCACTGTTCCAAACAAGTTAGCCATAACCGGAATTTCCTCTCCATTCACGGCTCTTCCTCTCTCACATGGATCCACGATTCACCCCAAGGAATGTCTTTGCGCAGATCTATCTCCATCGGCAACAACGAAAATGTGACGACCCTCTTCTATTCCAATCAGAATGCAACTTCTTATTTATGCAACTCACACAAATATCCACAGGAACAAACTATACTCACACAACACACAAATCTAAAAACAAAAAAATAAAATTTATGTATATGCTGACAAACAATACGTGAAGCACTCTACTACCCTATCTATACAGGGGATTTAACATTGCTCAATTGCATGACTACAACTTTCTTCTTGACAGAGTCAGAGTTGAATTTGTTGTAATACCATGTTAGGAAAATAGAGAGAAAGTTATTAAATACACAACACCAAACACCAAACACACTTTAGTTTATTGATCTCACATACATTATATATATAAGAATATATGATATTTTTAATCTTAGAATAGTGGATTTAGATTATTAAAAATAACTATTACAATTATTAACCTAGAAAATAACACAATTATAACTCACTACAATTTGAAAGTCATGAAAACATTACTTCCAATATAATATGCATTTTTTATCTCCTTATCTCTAATTTATAATTTTTTTGTAAAACCAATTACTAACAAAACCATTTCCAACGAAAATCTTCATATAATTGTTTGAATTATGGGTTTGGTCACTTAGCACTATAAAAATGGTAGCCTTGTTTCATTTTCAAAATTTTCAAGAAATATAGTATATATATTTGTATTTTCTAACCAATAATATTTTTAGAGAAAGTAATTGAAAATAAGACATATTCATATTCTTTTGTTGATAGTTGAATATTTCATCTAGTTTATAATTATATTATAAACTATATTTGATAATAATGGACCATTCATATAAACAAAATACTCAAAATACCACTATGATTGCATTTCTTTCCACCGCACATTGCTTGTATTGAAATAACTCATCAACTATTCTTTCACTTTTTGTGTTGAAATGACTCATGATCTATTCTTTCGTATGGAATTTGGGATGAAAACACAAGTTGTGGAAGGAGGGGGCAAGGTTCTCCAAAAGATTTTACAAAGATCAAGGTAATAGACTTTGCGTAGATCAAGGAAAGAGACGGAATATAATTCAAATTTAACTTGGTAATTAGAAATAAAACATAGGGTGACTCTATTTGTATTTAGAAAATTTATAATTCAATCATTCCGAAATGTTGTTCACGTTGACTTCTGATATTCATTGCACGACATATCTCTTTTATTTAATAAAAGATGGAAATTTATCATTAAATACTCATGTATCATAGCTTCAACACCCTTCGGATTTCTGTTTTTATAGGGTTGTTTACCCGTAATGACAAGTGCATCATTCACATCTAATTGTATCTTAATTTTTTAATACTAAAGCAATGTCATTCATGTGGTTCCGATAAATTATCTTGTATCTTGTATATGCCAGTGAATGTCTTGTTGCGTTTAGAACTGTATTTTAGTGTGAGGAGATGTTATGTTATATATTTAAAAATAATAAAAAATATTATATTAAAAATTAAAGAATAATAAAAACAAATTAATGTTAGTTATAATAAATATTTATTCTGTAATTTTAGAGTGAGGAGATGTTATGTTATATAGTTTGAAAACAGTAAATAATATTTATATTAAAAAATTAAAGAATAGTAATAATAAAATAAAATTAATATTAATCATAAATAAATTGATTTTAGTTTTTATTAAAATTTTAATATAAGAGAAATAATTAATTGAAAAAAAAATTACTTTTAAGTAAAATGGAGATATGTAATTTTTTCACTACTTAATATGCATTTAATATGAAGTTGGCACATAGTATGTAAAATAATATTATTGATATTATATGATGTGTAATATTATACAATATTATATTGCTATTAATAACAAAAGAATAGTGTAACCCTAATGGGTGTGGATGACATCAAATTTCAAAGTGTGGTTACACGCGAAGTAATCTCGTCTGAATGACAATCGGTGAACATAAGGGAGGAGCTTAGGAAAGTTGGTGAAGGTGGTTCCAAACCCTTGAGAATCTTGTAGTGAGTTTTAAAGGATGATGCCTTGTTTGTTTCTGTTTCTTTTCCATTCAGGTTATGGGAGATAGGGAGGGTGGTGCAAACATCATGGATTATGTACATACTACCACCTTGTGCATACTCACCCACTTGACAATCTTAATCTAGGTAACTTTTGTAGGGGACGGGGGAGTTTATTTTTTCTTTGATAATGGTATTAACTGCTTCTTCTGGGACCCTGGCAATAAGGAGCTCACAGCCTCTCTTTGTGATTGGTTCTTCGAACTGCGGGGAGTTGAAGTGATCCTTCAACCTCTCGAGAGCGACAATTGGATGACATTGGTCTTGCTTGGAAGGGTGTCTGTATGGTCTCTTGTTGGCTTCCATGTCTATACGTGTTTCTTTCTAGCTATTTCTGTGGTGGTGCCTTTCGATTGTGTTCTATTTATTTATTTATTTTTGGGCAAATTCTACATGTTATGTTTGCACCAAGCCAAGACAACCTTGGCTTTGCATTTCTAGTATATAGGATATGGATTTATGTGTATTGCAAGTGTGAGGGGCCACTTTGGATTCGGAGGTCTTCACTTAGGTGTGGCTCTGGTGCACCTTGTGAGCGGGGAAAATTCCCCTAGCTCAAGGTGGTGGTTATGGATTGTGTTGAAGAGGATGCTGCCATCCCTTGACTAGGGCTTTGGGTAGTAGATCCCAGGTCAAATAACATTGAGTACCATCAATGTGAGTTCCCTAGTGCTCTGATTTTTATGCTACATCAAAGGGGTCGGGCTTGATGAGGAATGGTGCTCCATGGTCTACCAGGGGAAGAGGAGAACAGACAGGTGTGGACAAAGTTGTGGGGTTCGGGCAAGTTGTGTGGGGTGATGACTTGGAGCATGTCCAGGCCCAGTCCCTAGGTTGTGTCATTCAATGAGATTCGTATGACTCCCTGGATGTGCAAATTGGTCTTATTTTAACCATGCTAGAGGACATGCATCAAAAATTTCATCATGCCCGAAATGAAGTAACTACATTTCTCAATGACCTACAACAAAATCAATGGGACATCCTTGATCGCCTAACTTCTTTGCGATAGGGCTAGAGGCACACAAATAATCATTTAGATGACTTCGGGGCACGTCTAACCAATGGTGAGTTTCATGCGCATCGATATATTGATCACCCAACTATTGTTGGTGTTCGTGATGGTTTTTTGTTTATTTTGTGTGTTCTTTGGGCTATTTGGCCTAGTTTATAATCTTTATGTAAGGCATGACCAATTTTCTTTTGATGTTACATTGCTCTCATAGCCAACAAATCTGGTAAAGTTGAGGTCAAGAGAGAAAGGGTCATTCTAATTATCAAATGTAATATTTTGCAGAATTAATAGATCTTTTTTTGGCCATTAAGAAAAAATAAATTAATTAATTAAAAAATAGTGTAAACCATAAATAAAATATTTCAATATCCACATTAAACAAGTTTTTTAGGGAAGCTCAGTCCCTACCACTCAAGTTATAAATTATGCTTTAAGAAAAATTGAAAATTGATATATGAAGTGGAAAATATAATTGCCTATTAAAAAGCAAGGATTTCCATAAATTTTGATAGTGGTAACCACTCGTAATTCTTGATATTTACACTTTTATTCCTACTTATTAAAGTGTTGAAGAACACATAAATAATAGCGGATAGTATCTCCTAGTAACTATAATTATTCACATTTTTTTCGTATCCATTTTTTATTTAAACATTTGCTTAAATTATGGTGGATAGTAACTAATGGTAAATATGTTATTTATGTGAGCATTGGGTACTTTTTATATGAAACATACCAATGAATAATCATTGCAAAAATATGTAAAGGCTATGGCATAAATAATCCCAATGTATCTAGAAATTATGGCAAGAAAAAGAAAAATTATGTTATCTTCATGACATTGCATTATGTAAAGGTTGCAATACTAGTTTCAAATTATGGTCCAATCAAATGTTTGAAAATTATTTTTTTAATAATATTGAAAAAAAAATATTTATTTTCAAATCTAAGCATTATAACTTGCATTTGTCAATGTTAAAATAATAGTGGTAAAAAGGCAAATTGATTACCAGGGTCCTTCCTTTGCAAGGACTACTAACATGATCGTATATTAATTTTATAGAAAATGAATAAAAAAATTTAAACTTAAAATTATCTAATATTTTCACTTTCCACTATGAAAGAGATGTGTAATAATTGGAGAAGACCATATCTTCTACCAAGTAGATTTTGATATGACACCTTGGGATATGGATATTTAAATTAGAATAAATGGAAGGAGATCATATCTATCCAAACTTAAATTTGAGAAGACAAGTCGGGAATTAAATAGTAGCAATAATAAAACTTATATCAGTAAATAAAAATTACAGTTTCAAAAATGTAAGTATATACCAATATTTCTTGATAATTAAGTCAATATTTTCAAGTAAATAAAATTTACACGATAATTAAGTATGGCATTACATACATCCCTCCTTCAGAAAACTTCGTCCTGAAGTTAGAGTGAAAAAGATGCAAGGAGTTCAAAAGTAGTTTTACAATAAGGCATAACAAAATAGAGAGAGAGTTATAGTAGTAAAATTTAATAGGTCAAGCAATGCTACCACTTCCCATCAAGAGTCTCCAACTAAGCTATATCCTCCTATCCTTCCTAACCTACTTCCATTCCTACCCTATCCATCCTCTGCTGTTATATACTCTGGCATCGGCTATACCAATCTAACCACTAATAAAACCATTATGGTGGAAGCGTCGACTATATCGACCAAACTTCCTCAGCAGGTAACTGGAAATCATCATCACACGTCTAGGAGAGCGTGTCCATCACTGCCCTCTCACGATTCCAAGTTTGGAGGTTATACGGTGGGAAATACCTCCACCACTCCTTACACTAGGGTCAACACCAACCGACAATCGTCATCACACCTCTAGGGGGCGTGTTAATCACTGGCCTCCCACGATTCAAGGTTTAGAGGTTACACGATGGGAAATACCTCCACCCCTCCTTACACTAGGGTCAACACCCTAATATGGACCACACTACAATGTTGGTTGGATACTTGTCATTGAATAGTCCAGTCAAGTAGTCCTGCCACCTCTTCCATTTACATTTTACCTGTGTCATAAGAGTGCATATCAAGTAGATACCAAATGTAATAGGACAATGCATATCATACGGTTCCTCATTGGATATCTTGACCTTCCCCAATGGAAGAGTAGATCTTGCTTATCATATAGTTCTTTCCAATTTGTAGGTTAGTTCTCATTCATGCATATATATAACAAAAAAATAGATATAGATATGTGATCTTAAACATCATATTATTAAGTCTAGTATCCACGTGTCAATTTTGTAGTTCATACTGGAAACAAATATTACATTAGATAATTCATATCCACTTAAGCCATACATGAAACAACAATAACTTTGGTAAGTCATGCACTAGATAAATCATAACCAAGTAAGTCATGCATTAGGTCATACATCAAACATTTCAATCATCTATACCTAATACATCTAATGATTTATATAAGTAGTTTCACATGTCCAACTAAATTCATCAATATTACATAGCGTTCATAAATAAATTACATGGAACTACAAATAGGGCCTTAGCATAGGTAGCTATATAAGTCAAAATGGGCATCATAGATGCTCAAAAGTGAGGGGCAGTCACTATGTATAGTCTCTGCATCCTCCCAGTTAGTAGATCCTAGGCTATACTTGTCCCAGTGGACCTTAACCCGGTCCACCATGCAACATCTGAGCTATCACACCCTATGGTCCAAATACTTTCTGAACACACCATTCATGAGGCTCATGAATATTGTTGGTGCATTGGTCAAACCAAATGGAACAACTACGAACTCGTAGTTTTGAAGCCAAGTTTGAAATGCAGTAACATTAGGTGATTTCTCTTGCTTTGATAACTATTTGTGATGTATTTTTACTTCACTTACTTAGCTTCTTCTTTTTGTTGATATTATTATTATCTCTTCATCAAAAAACTACCAAACAATAAAGAACAATGATACAAAGGACATAAGGTAAGGTGATCATCCATTGCCAAAACCTCTCCAATCCAAGAGGAAAACCCACGAGAATTCTTCTTCTAGAATCTTTAATTGATGGATTCCAAGACCTAGACCCTTGACCAAAAGCTTCTCTAAGACCAAGTCAAAACAACCCTTTGATCAGCTCTTCTTCTAGAACGTCAATAGTAGTTAAACTTACTGCAATACTCTTGCTTTCGGCTTCTCCTCAAATCTTCGGCCTCTATTACATTTCTGTAATTCTTGACCTACCTGTAATCTTTCATAGTTCTACACGTGTGAACAATGAGGAGAAATCAGCAAGCCTTTTCTTCTTCTCTTAGGATTACTCTTCTTCCATGTCACTTCGACATAGAAAAACTAACTCTTGACCCCTTGTTTCGGCCTTCTTATGATGACCATAACTTTTATCTTTGTTGGCACAAAGAGTGGCCCTAAAATCTTGCATGTGTGAAGTATATAGCTCAAAAGAAAAAAGAAAAAAAACAATCCTTCTAACCTTCAATTTCCTTATCTTCTTATCTTCTTATCCTCCTCTTCTTCTCACTTTTCCTCTTTCTTTGTTGAACTTGTCTGAGTGATAGATGTGAGCTTGAATGAGGTTGAGTCCTCGTTTATATAGGATTCTTTGTCCATGATTGTAGGCTGACTTGCAATTGCCTTTAGGCCGACTTGTTGCTTGTGTAGACTAACTTGTTCATTGCATTATGACTTGGTCTTGGATAGTTCTTTGACTCAAATAAATTCTTCTGTCTATATGCAACATGCCCAAATGGGTCATTCATACATGAAAATGACTTTCTTGACTTGTAGACTAAATGACAAGCCCTAGGAATGCACAATGCTAGCTAAACCTAAAATAAATTTCCTTGAGCATGAAACCCATGGCTTAAGAACAACAAAAATAGATTTATTTTTCTTATTTCATCAAATGCATAAAATCATGATTACATATGTCATTATGAAGACTGAACCTGTTTACATATTTCGACAGGTTTTTCCCTGGCCTTTGGCCTAGCTTCTAGTGTCTCTTCATTCTTGTACATTATGATCTCTAGTTTTCTTTATCTTTTTGAATGTATCATTGTTTGATGACATAACCTAATGAAGTAAATGTTATAAGGAGACATATATATCAATGACAAGTAATTATCATGAATCAGAAATTTATCCTTGTAACTGAATTTCCAATAATGGCAGCTTATATAACTCATTCAAACTTCATATTTACTTCTTGACTTCGCACATGTAGAGAATAATAGAAGAGAGAGAATGTGTGTGATCCAAAATTTCTCAAGGTGGAAGAGTGACATGTGTATTTATACTAATAAAATGGGGTGGAATTTGACCAAGTGTCACCCCCATTCATTGGTGGGGATGGCTCGACACTTTGGGGCCTACATGAAGCCTAAAACTAATATTTTTTAGTTTTATTTTCATGATCTTCCTTGGCTGACTTGGGAGGTCATTTTTGGTATGCGGGAATACCTCATGACGCTACACAAAAATAAACATGGACATGTGCCAAATTTTCTGCACCAATTGCAATGTTAGGTGTGCTTGGGCCAAAACTAGAAGTACAATGGTCAAATTATTAACAGATTCGCAATATATTTGACAAAATGCTTATGAGAAAAAGTTTAAACTAATACATGGGATATCATGGCATTCAAAATGAACCCTACGAGCAAGCCCTTGCACTTTGTGGCCAAATGCAGAAGCAAGGCATTAAGCTTGACAATTTCATTTTCATCTCTATAGTCAAGATATAAAGAAAGAGGATATCAATACCCGTGCATAGAAGGATGCCTCAAAGAAGTCGTGGATATTATTTTGTGTAATTATATATTAGATTCGATAGCATATGGCACTCTCTTGCAAGGATGTGCCAAGGAAAAGAATTTATCACAGGGCAAGGAGGTTCATTGCCATACACTAAAACAAGAATTAAAGGAAAAATCTTCATTGAAAACCATCTCGTCAACTTCTATGCCAAGTATGGAACTCTGAAGATGCATATTGAATGCTTGAGGCTTGAGGATGAGCACTAGATGTTTCAAAAAATGTGTGAAAGAGTTTTGGTTTGTGGAAGGTAATGATTTTTGGGGTATGCATGGATTTGATATGCGGTTCAACCCTTGAAGCTATTTGGACAGATGCAAGTGGTGATTTCATTATTGATTATTTCACAATAGCCAATGTTCTTCCCACATGTGCAAACTTAGCAAAACTAGAACAAGGTTGATACTGTGTTAAAAGAAACACTGTTGAAATTGGAGCAATCGTGTCAAGGAGGTTATGATCAAGCACAATCCTCTCACTAGTAGTCCTCATTATGACTGCAGGAAAAACCCTTTGCAATTTTTTTCACAAGAAACTTCAAGAACTACTTCATCCCAAATCAAAACAAAATGTGTACTAAGAAAACAAAATATTTGGCAGTACATAGATCCAATATATACCTCTCATCGAAGCCATTAGAGAATGTGGTTTTGTGCCTACCATAGAAGAGCGCTACAAAATAAGGCAAGGAGGGATTCAACAGGTACAACCTTTGAGAATTTTGTCTCCAAATGGTGAGAATTTAATAAGGGCATTGTTGATGTGTGATGAGCACAGAATACAATATTCTCATGTTAGGCAAGAATTTGTAAAGGAACAACATTTGAATAATCAAGGAACTTCATACAGAAATCAATTAATACAAGATCCAGAAGAGATGAGGAACTCAGAATTCGTTCATCCATTCAGAAGCAGGAATATTCTGATTTTAGTTGAAAAATTGTAAATGAGAAGTATCTGAAGTATTTGATTAATAACTTGGACAATTTCACACATAAAACAATTAGTATAGTAGCCATATGGGATGAGGTTATTAGAAGGCCTTCTTCCATTGAAGTAGCAAGGTGGTCATTAGTTGCAGATATAGACGAGTTGAGAAGGTCATTGCCAGTATCACACATAAAATATTCTTCATTTCTTTACGGTGATCGAGAAGAGACCTCCTCTAAGGCCACAATTCTTCTTTTTCTTCTTCTCTATCTTTATCTGCATCTATAAACAATGTTGGAGATTGGAACAAAGATATAGGAGGGGATCCTAAATTACTTAACTAAAATAAGGATACTCAATTTTCAAGTAGGTTTGTAGAGGGGAAAGTTCTAGATACCCATGGCATGTTAGAGAAAATATCAATTGTGTTGAGATGTAATAATGCAAACCCTCTTTTTTCCACATTGCCTCCTCCTACAAGTTCATATCATCCATTATATAAACCCGAAACATACTCCAATAGTGATGTGATTGGTAGTAAGACTGAAATATTGTATTCAGATGGAAATGTGGCATTTTGCCCCCCTCTAGATCTGGTTGGAACCCAACATGGTCAGTATCCCCAATAAACCAAATTAATGAGTAACCATGAATTACATTATAGCAGGCTATCACTGAGACAAGCTATTGATCAAGAAGAGGAACATGTGAAAGAGATGGATTATTCAAGGAATATGATGTATAATATTGCGTTGGTCCACTATAAAAGCTCAACATAAGATACCAACACTTCTAGATTATCTAGGAGTGCCTTGTTTTCTGGACATAGATATTTTTACAAGTATCCTTAGCAGACTTCAGTAGTGGCAAGTTGCATAATGTTTCTACTCATGAAAACACTCAAAAAGAGATACATCAATGTGAATGCCTTAGTACTTAATGCATCAAACTTGTCTAATAAAGCTATTTAGTCTTGTTTTGGAAAACAATTGAATGGTAGCCCATCTAGAGGCCAATCTTTAGCTCCTTACATAGAATATGCCAAGAGAAAGAGGCCCGAGGGTAATTTTGTGTCTCATGACGTGTACATCAATTGCTAGCATAGCCTATATCAAGATAGTGCTTGTAGTTCCCAAAGGGGAGAAACTTCATAGTATGGAAGTTCAATAAGATCATATATTGATATTCACAGGGCCGATCAGATGGAAGACACTTGAGATATAGGAAGGTGTTGAAAATAGCAACAAGAAATGACAAAAATAGAATCTAGAAATTACAATTTTAATTTTTCCTTGAATTAAAATTCTGAGTTAAAATTAAATTTAGTCTCACTAGCTTCTTAGAAATGATTAATTAATTCATTATGGATTAATTAGTTGGAGAAATTCAACTTAGAAGTCTTTTTGTAGTCATTCAACAATTATCCCATAAATTAAGGAGATTATCCCTTAATTAGGAAGATAATATTGAGTTATATTTGAGTTGTAATTAGTTAACTCAATTTACTGAGTTAAGTCCATTTAAATTGGTTCCAAACTATTTGAGGAACTAATTGTGAGTTATCAGTAATTGATGCATGCATGGACTCAACCAATGTACTCTAGACAACTGAAGATTCCCTCATCAGAAACTCATGCATGTCTATTCTGAGAAATACTAAGTTGAGCTAAATGTCAAGGACAATGTACTTTCAGTTGCATGTGTTTTCATATAAAGGAAACTCATGCATGCAGTCAAAGCAAGGTTCCTTGCGGATTTCACAGTTTTCGAGGATCAATGTTCCACTTGGTTGAGAGTTTTCTACTTGCTCGGAGAAGATCATCCCAGAGGAACAACGCAAGGAAATAGGAGCTTGGAGGGCAGAGAGGAAAGCTTGTGAGAAGCCTGGATTACCTGTGAGCATCTGTGAGGATTGTATTAAGAGCTGGCTAGCCACGAGAGCTAAGACTTTATATAATTCCTATATATTTCCACCTTGTATGATATTACAGATAGTTGGGTTTTTAGCTAAAGATTTCCCCAAAGTATTTTCATGTGTCTTGGATGATTGATTCTTCTTCTTCTGGTTATATGTGTTCAGCTTGATCTTGCTCAATCTTTAAGCTTCTGCAAATTGATAGTAGAAGTAGGTTATAGTATTTTTCTTTGGTTATATTGCATTATCCGATTAACCTACAGTCAGATTTTCTACATAGATCTCAGAGTGAGATTTGTAGAGAATTTGCAGAATTTCTACATGGTATCATAGCCAAGTTTATCAAAGATGTGAATATTATACTGAGAAGAGAATTCAAAGTTTGATTTTTAGGGTTATAGGTGCAAACCGAATACTTATCATGCTTCAAGGTTGGCCAATGGAATTCTATGGCTTGAGACTCGAGTATGCCTTGGAAGGCATATTGAATTACATAGCATGGAAAGATATAATGGAGGCTATATTAGAAGACAACTACTTGAAGGATTTCATTGATCGCGAAATCCCAAAGCCAGCTTCAACTAATGCACAAGAGTTGGTTGAGTGGAAGAAGTGTGTGGTGAAGGTGAGATGGATTGTCCTTGAGGGAGTTAGAGACCATATTGTCTCGAGTCTCCATGGGAAGGATACTCCATTTTCAATGTGGAAGACATTGAAGGACCTCTACCAGAACATCAACGACTAGAGGAAATTGACACTCAAGGATAAGCTTCAAAGAATCAAGATGGAGAAGGGTGATACTATTTCCACATATCTTAACAAGCTCACTACATGCAAAGATGAGCTTAGCCGTGTGTGAATAACTACTGGCGATGATGATATGGTGAGCCTCGCTCTCCTTGGCCTTCCAAAGAGTTCGAATAGCTACCAGGGCTCTGTGAATGGAAGCGATAAACTGCCAAATTGGGAATGACTGTGGTTGGATCTAATGTAGGAGGAGATCAAGAGGAGCACTCAAGATGGTTCTTCATCCAGGGATGATGATGAAGAAAATATGGCCTTAGAAAGTAAGGCAAGGAAAGGGAAGGGGAAGGATTCCCATTCCAAATCGAATTCTTCTCATGAAGGGAAGAAGGCTGACAAGTCTAAAGTGAGATGCTTTAATTGTCACGAGATGGGACATTATGCAACTAATTGCCCATCAAAGAAGTCCAAGAAGGGATCCTCGGAAGGAATGGAAGGTGAGGCATTAGCCTCTCAGTTCGAAATGGAATTTACCCTCATTGCATGCATGGTGTCATCGAAGATGGGTTGTGTCTGGTATCTTGACAATGGGGCCTCCTTCCAGACCGGTGATAAAATTTTATTCAGTGCCTTGGAGGAGAAAGACCTCAAGATGCACATAGAGATGGGTGACGACGAAAGGTATTGTGTTTCAAGAGTGGGCACAGTTGCTTTTCAAAGGGAGCATGGACCTCCTATCACTTTGACGGAGGTGAAGTATGTGCTTGGATTGAAGAAGAACTTGGTATCTATCACGATGTTGTAGGGAAAAGGCTATGATGTTGTCTTAAATGAAGGAAAGGCGTTCTTTAGACACATCATCACGAGACAGGTGAAACAGATCAGTTCATGAGTTAAGAACCTGTATGCTCTTGAGGTTCAAGATGCATGCAAAGCCTTGAGGAGCAAGGAAAATGTTAGAGACTTGGTCATCAACAGGGAGAGTAAATTACCTCTCAAGATGAAACCCTAGAAGAGTCTCAGACAATTGTGGAGGAGCCACAATTGGAGAAGTAGAGAGGAGACCAAGTGAAGAGATCCACTCATGCAGATACCTCCATTAGCGGGGAATTTCGATCCAAGTGGGAAGAGGGATCATAGGAAAGCCATACCTCCAGGTGTGAGGTGGGGTGATGTGAAGTGATAGTCCCAAGAAGGCTGAAATTGGGCAAGGTCCATTGAGAGGTTTTATCTCATGGATTGTACCTGGATATGGGAGCCTAAAGTACATAGTAGCGGGAGGAATCAGTCAGAGATCAAAGTGAGAGAGGCTATAGCAGTCATATACTAAAGAACATAGAGAAGGATGGACAATAGTGTAAAAAGGAAGAGTCAGTAGAAGCACAAAGTTTTCAGTTGATAGAGGCAATGGCAGTCATAGACTTTGATGACAGATGCATCATACTGAATCAAGTTGGATGTTTTTTTGTTTCTGGAGTTGTTGGAGCAACAAAACTAGAGAAAAGTGTTGCATGCATAACATTCCAAAGGTTCACGATCAGGATCGAGTTGAATTCCTTTCTTGTTGAGAAGGAGTTTTGAAAATAGCAACAAGAAATGATAAAAATAGAATCTATAAATTCCAATTTTAATTTGTCCTTGAATTAAAATTGTGAGTTAAAATTGAATTTAGTCTCATTAGCTACTTGGAAATAATTAATTAATTCATTATGCATTAATTAGTTGGAGAAATTCAAATTAGAATTCTTTTTGCAATCATGCAATAGTTATACCTTAAATTAAGAAGATTATCCCTTAATTAAGGTGATAAGATTGAGTTATATTTGAGTTGTAATTAGTTAATTTATTTTACAGAGTTAAGTCCATTTAAATTAGTTCTAAACTATTTGAGGAACTAATTATGAGTTATCAATCAGTTGATGCATGCATACACTCAACCAGTGTACTCCAGATAACTAAATATTCCCTCATCAGAAACTCATGCATGTCTATTCTAAGAAATACCTAGTTGAGCTATATGTCAAGGATAATGTACTATCAGTTGCATGTGTTTTCCTATAAAGGAAACTCATGCATGCAGTTAAACCAAGGTTCCTTGAGGATTGCACAGTTTTGGATGATCAATGTTCCACTTGGTTGAGAGTTTTCCACTTGCTTGGAAAAGATCATCCTAGAGGAACATCACAAGGAAATAGGAGCTTGGAGGGTGGAGAAGAAGGCTTGTGAGAAGCCTGGATTACCTGTGAGCATTTGTGAGGATTGTACTGAGAGATGGCTAGATGTGAGAGCTAAGGATTTGTATAATTCCTATGTATTTCCACCTTGTATGATAATACAGATAGTGGGTTTTTTAGCTAAGGCTTTCCCCAGAGTATTTTCATGTGTCTTGGATGATTGATTCTTCTTCTTTTGGTTATATGAGTTCAACTCGATCTTTCTCATTCTTTAATCTTCCACAAATTGATAGTATAAGTAGGATATAGTATTTTGCTTTGGTTATATTGCATTATCGGGTTAACCTACAATTATATTTTCTACATAGGTCTTAGAGTGAGATTTGTAGAGAATTTGTAGAATTTCTACATGGTATCGGAGCCAAGTTTATCAAAGTTGTGAACAATATATTGAGAAGAGAATTCAAAGTTTGAGGTTCGGGGTTGTAGGTGCAAATTGAATTCTTATCATACTTCAAGGTTGGCCAATGGCGTTCTATGTCTTGAGACTCGAGTATGCCTTGGAAGGTAGCTCGAATTACATAGCATGGAAAGATAGAATGGAGGTTGTATTAGAAGACAATGGCTTGAAGGATTTCATTGATCAAGAAATCCCAAAGCCAACTTCAACTAATGCACAAGAGTTGGCTGAGTGGAAGAAATGTGTGGTGAAGGTGAGATGGATCATCCTTGAGGGAGTTCAAGACCATAAATTCTCGAGTCTCCATGGGAAGGATACTCCATTTTCAATGTGGAAGACATTGAAGGACCTCAACCAGAACAAGAGCGACCAGAGGAAATTGGCGCTCAAGGATAAGCTTCGAAGAATCAAGATGGAGAAGGGTGATACTATTTCCACATATCTGAACAAGCTCACCACCTATAGAGATGAGCTTAGCAGTGTGGGAACAACTACTGCCGATGATGGTATGGTGAGGCTCACTCTCCTTGGCCTTCTAAAGAGTTGGAATAACTACCAAGACTTTGTGAATGGAAAGGAGAAACTACCGGATTGGGAATGACTGTGGTCAGATCTGATGCAGGAGGAGATCAGGAGGAGCACATAAGATGGTTCTTCATCCAAGGATGATGATGAAGAAAATATGGCCTTAGCGAGTAAGGAAAGGAAAGGGAAGGGGGAGGATTCCCATTCTAAATCGAATTCTTCTCATGAAGGAAGGAAGGGTGAAAAGTCTAAAGTGAGATGCTTTAATTGTCATGACATGGGACATTATGCAACTAATTTCCCATCGAATAAGTCCAAAAAGGGATCATTGAAAGGATCCGAAGGTGAGGCATTAGCCTCTCAGTTCGAAATGGACTTTACCCTCGTCACATGCATGGTGTCATCGATGATGGGTTGTGTCTATTATCTTCATAGTGTAGCCTCCTTCCACATGACCGGTGATAAATGTTTATTCAGTACCTTGGAGGAGAAAGACCTCAAGATGTGCATAGAGATGGGTGACGACAGAAGGTGTAGTGTTTTAGGAGTGGGCACAGTTTCTTTTGAGAGGGAGTGTGGACCTCCTATCACCTTGACAAATGTGAAGTATGTTCCTAGACAGAAGACAAACTTGGTATCGGTCACGATGTTGGAGGACAAAGGCTATGATGTTGTCAGTAAAGGAAAAGTATTCCTTCGACACATCACCATGAGACAGGTGAAACCGATTGGTTCATGAATTAAGAACATGTATGCTCTTGAGGTTCAAGATGCATGCAAAGCCTTGAGGAGCAAAGCAAATGTTAGAGACTTGGTGGTTGAGAGAGAGAGTAAATTACCTCTCTACATGCATCCCCAGAAGAAGTCTCAGACAATGGTGGAGGAGACACAATTGGAGAAGCGGAGAGAAGACCGAGTGAAGAGATCCACTCATGCAAATAACTCCGTTAGCGGAGAATTTTGATCCAAGTGGGAAGAGTTTTCACGTGCATCCATACCACTAGGTGTGAGGTGGGGCGATGTGAAGTGATAGTCCCAAGAAGGATGAAATTGGGTAGGGTCCATTGAGAGGTTTTATCTCATGGATCGTACCTTACTACAGGAGCCCAAAGTACATAGTAGCAAGAGGAATCAGTGGGATTGATGCAGTTAGAGATCAAAGTGACAGAGGCTAGAGTAGTCAGATACTGAAGAGCACAAAGAAGGATTTCCAATAGTACAGAAAGGAAAAGTCAGCAGAAGCGCAAATTTTTTAGTTCACAGAAGCAATACTAGTCAGAAACTTTGATGACAGATGCGTCATACCGATTCAGGTTGGATGTTTTCTTGTTTCTGGAGTTGTTGGAGCAACAACACTAGAGAGAAGTGTTACATGCATAACATTCCAAAGGTTCATGATCGGAATCGAGTTGAATTCCTTTCTTGTTGAGAGGGAGTGTTGAAAATAGCAACAAGAAATGATAAAAATAGAATCCAGAAATTCCAATTTTAATTTGTCCTCGAACTAAAATTGTGAATTAAAATTAAATTTAGTCTCACCAGTTGCTTGGAAATAATTAATTAATTCACTATGGAGAAATTAATTGGAGAAATTCAAGTTAGAAGTCTTTCTACAATCATATAACAGTTATCCCTTAAATTAAGGAGATTATCCCTTAATTAAGGAGATAAGATTGAGTTATATTTGAGTTGTAATTAGTTAACTTAGTTTTCTAAGTTATGTCTAGTTAAATTAGTTCCACACTATTTGAGGAACTAATTGTGAGTTATTAGTTAGTTGATGCATGCATGCACTCAACTAGTGTACTCCAGATAACTGAAGATTCCCTCATCAAAAATTCATGCAAGTCTATTATGAGAAAGACCCAGTTGAGCCAAATGTCAAGGATAACGTACCATCAGTTGTATGTGTTTTCCTATAAAGGAAACTCATGCATACAGTCAAGGCAAGGTTCCTTGAGGATTGTGAAGTTTTGGAGGATCAGCGTTCCACTTGGTTGACAGTTTTCCACTTGGTTGGAGAAGATCATCCCAGAGGAACAGTGCAAGGAAATAGGAGCTTGGAGGGCAGAGAGGAAGGCCAGGTTGTGAGCATCTGTGAGGATTGTACTGAGAGCTGGCTAGATGTGTGAGAGAAGGCTTTGTATAATTCCTATGTATTTCCACCTTCTATGATAATACAGATAGTGGGGTTTTTAGCTAAGGCTTTCCCCAAAGTATTTTCATGTGTCTTGGATGATTGATTCTTCTTCTTCTGGTTATATGTGTTCAGCTCTATCCTGCTCAATATTTAAGCTTCCATAAATTGATAGTAGAAGTAGGTTATATTATTTTTCTTTGGTTATATTGCATTATTAGGTTAACCTATAGTCAGATTTTCTGCATAGGTCTCAGAGCAAGATTTGTAGAGAATTTGCAGAATTTCTACAGAAGGTGATTGGGAGGCATGAAAAATGATCATCCCATGGAAATTGATCCAGTAGACCACTATGGAAATATGTGCAAGTCCTCCTCTCCATGGGATATTTCAAGTGATTTGCATGGAGAATGTTTTAATTCAAAGATGGGTTACATATCAGATGTTTTGGGAAGGGAGGCATCAAATAATAATATAATAAGACATGATAGGAAAGACTATCCATACAGAAAAGTTTCTTCTATGGATCACATGGGAAAATCTAGGACCTCCTTACAAGAGGCCACTACTAGTCCATGTGGATCTAGGTTGAGCTCTTTATCTAGATCGCACCTCTTTATTTGGAAGTTGGAGTTGCATGAAAAATGTTGGAAAAGTGTTGTAAAGGAAGTACATTGATGAGGATAATCATAGGGGTGACATAGAGCTCGTCTTGCTGGAGGATGGCAATAAGTCTAAGAAGCTTCAAGAAATGGATCTTGATGAGAATAATTGGAGAGATCAAGAAAGAACTATCTATTGTACATATGTGGGGAGAACATCCAATGACGATAGCTTATGGAGGGTTGACAATTTGAGCTTACCACCTATGGGAAATTCATTTCCTATGTCAAGGCAATTGCCTAAGTCAGAGATTTACCAGACATAGATTAGTGAACAATCAAGATGGAGAAAGAAAAACAAGAATGTCACTATGACAATGATCTCAGACAGAACATCAAGGAAGAACAAAGTTTTGTCTCCCTTATAAATTTCATAAACCCACTTTTCAGTATGATGAACAAGGCACCTCATGGAATAAGAATCATGCAAAACATGATGAATTGTCATGCAAGAATGATTTTTTTTTAGCAACCTAATTGTGTTTAGCATTTTGATGCCTTCAAACAACCAGTTCAGAGAGCATTTCTTCATTTTTCCAAAGTTCTCGATGAGAATCCACTGCAATGACAACATTATGAAGAGTAGGGGAAAGTTGGACCCTTGCTTTTCATCGTGTGTAGCAACAGGTTTCCAAAATATTTCGTTGATGTCCATAGCTTGGTTATGCATATGCTCAATTCTCTAAAAGTTGGCCTTAGAGCAGAACATTGAATAAGGCTTTGTGTGTCTTGATGGGTTGGAATGGTGTTGTACCACAAGATGATGCAAGGTTGTACAAGTCACTACCATTACCTGATGCAAAAGCCACGAAATAAGATCTTATTCTATGGCCACCACTGGTTATTCATCATAATTCAAAAAATGAAATGAAGAAAGATGAGTCTAAGCATGTTGTTAGCAATCTAGACATGATGTGAGTTGCACCCTTCTAAAATGCATTTTTTTTTGGACAATCATAAGTAAATTATAATGTATGAATCTTTTGGGTTTTAACCTATGTTTCACCTCCATTTTGACTTATAAAATTCAGTCCATTTACCCTTGATAAATGTCGATTTAGAAGGTCCATCCTTTGCCTTGTATTGGGTATTTTCACTAAGTCCACAACCCCACAATGCTGGTAGCTTGAGACTGAGATATACTTTGTTGTTTAAAGGGTGTTTGAGAGATTTTATGGCTATAGATTTCATGAGTTTGTAAGCTACTATTGTGATATGTATACCCATTTTGGTTCAGATTTCTTTTGGAAAACCTATCATGGCAGAACTTAGCTTTTAAAGCATTAACTTTCAAGTTGGTAATCCATGACACCAAAAATGGTGCCAACCCCAACATTGTCATTATTCGTATAGGGTTGCCTGATGAGCACCACGAATCGAGTCACATTCCAGGGCTTGTCCTGCACATTGCCGGCCACAACATCGAGGCTGTATATCTCAGTGGCCCGGCAACTAACGATGGTAGCAATGTCCCTAAGGCCATGAGACTACATGAACTCTGTAGCACCGATAGTGTAATTGACGACCTCATTAGCCTATTTTTAGTTATTCAAAATGAGAAGCTTTGGGATAATTTTTACATGATGTTTAACATCCATGCTATGCCTAGTTTTTAGTAGCGATTTCAGACAATTACTTGATTAATTGTGGGGTGAATTCCAGCACTACAATGAATGGGAGGAAGTTTGTTGGGGATTCATCCACGAACAAAGTAACATTTCCCCCCATTGGGATTTCTGTTGTGATAGTGAGCGTGAACTCGAGTGCTCCATATGTTGCCTTTACATATACATCTAACTTGGAAATTTCTCATAAAAAATGTTTAGAATTAGATCTTACAGTAGACTTAGTGGTGCAAAATGTATCTTTAGCTTCGATGTTTTCTTTTAAAATTGCAATTGATGATTGATTAAATCAAATCATCAAGCTAATTGAAAGTGGTTGTATTGGAAATGACTTCTTTAGGGTGTTTGAGTTGCTCTACCAATTTTGAAAAAAGTCAAATCTTTTT
The DNA here is from genome assembly GCA_000404065.3 of Pinus taeda. Classification (NCBI taxonomy): domain Eukaryota; kingdom Viridiplantae; phylum Streptophyta; class Pinopsida; order Pinales; family Pinaceae; genus Pinus; species Pinus taeda. The sequence continues at coordinate 60,118 of APFE031048609.1, read as the reverse complement.
GGTCATAAAATATATATATATATATTCATTTAAATTTATGGTCAATGTCATTTAATAATTCAATTTATTTTGGTTTCTAATACAATTAAATTTGTTTGCAATATTTTTTTTATCTTTTTTCTAGTAGGTATGTTTCAAGGTCTAGATTTTGAACCTAGGCTCTGATACCATATGTGAGAAACCCTCCTAGGGTCCTCTAACTAAAAACTAAATTTCTCTAATTTTAAACATAATAAGATGGGAATTAACTTATTTATATCTAAACATTTATTTGATGACAATATTCCATTAAATTTGTTTACGACAAATTAAATAAGCAATAATTTCATTGCAACCATTTACATAAGTCATCAATAAATCAAGGAATACCTATTCCAATAGCTTAGTTGAGATGCTCTTGAGTTCCTGACTCTATTCGGATGCTCCTCTTGACTACCCGACTAGATTTGCCTCCCAGCCAACTAGGAAGTAATTCCTAGTGCAGGGAACCTCCACAAGTTCCCTAGCCCTCTGAGCCCAAGTCCAACCAGATGTAGTGCGTCCAAGTTTAACAAACACTCTTTAGATCCAAGTCTGATCTCCTTCTCTCCCTCCTCTTTCTCCACATTCCTTCCTCAAAACAAAATCCTCCAAAACAAAGCCAAGACCAAGGATCACCCCCCTCCTCTCATCATCCTTCCCCTTTTATGCCTCTTCCTACCATCAACCTCAACCACCTATCATTAATGTCATGACTACCCCCTCATCCTTTCATTTAGTATCCTTGACTTTTCTTACCATATCTTCTCCCAAGTATATTTGAGAAGACATTTTGGGGACAAGATATGGATATTTAATTTGGAAATTAATTGGAGAAGACCATATCTTCTCCCAATGATCTGAAAATGGGGCTCTTAGGATTCTTGTTTGACTTACAAGAACCTCTCCCACTTCCAAAGCTTTAAATTTTCCCAAGTCTTAATGATTAACCAATGCGGAATTAAGAAATGCTTGAAAATAAGGTGTATGTTGGAATGTTTTTTTAACTGTTTATGTGCTTTTAAAATACAGTTCTTCGTGCTGATATGTAAATACACATGATAATATACAAATGAAGCAATAAGCAAACACATAAGTCGGAAATTTAATATGGAGTTCACCCGAAACGCTTGGGCTATGTCCCCTTGAGCTCCAGTCAACTTGACTAGGCTCCCTAGGATTATGGAAACAATTCTTTTACAAGTTCCACACTTAACTCCAATGTTTTACATGGGAACATTGGGCTCAGAACATCATCTTATCCCTTGGCTCTTGGAGCTCTTCGACTTTCTGGCTCTGGCTCTTGGCTCTGGCTCTGGCTCTTGCTCTGGCTCTTCTGCTCGGGCTCTGGTTTTGGCTCTTAGCTCTTGCTTCTGGTGCTCGCTCTAGCTCTTGGCTCTGGCTGTGGCTTGTGGCTCTCTACTCTAGCTCTCTAAGTTCTTTCTCTCAGCCTTTACATGCCTCTGTGAGTCGCTCGACCTCTAAGAAACTCCAACAACAATATCCTGCTGTCAATTGAGTTCTCTGGCTTTTCACTTGACCTTTGAGTGACTCCAAAGACTCTCTGTGCATTCAAATTTTTCTCACTGTTCGCTCTCCTCTCTTCTTCTCTCTCCTCTATCTCTGTAAGTCTGTGGATTTAAGCCATCTTCTTCCCGATTGTTCATTTTCGCTTTCAGCTCTCTCATTCCCTACCTTTATATGTTCAAATCCCTTCTTCGGCTATTACAGTCACTGTATCACACCTCACAGGGAAGTGGCCACCTATTCCGTAATGGATAAGTGTTAGGTTCACTGGAAACACTCGATCATTTGAAACGGTCGTTATTTCCGTTTACTCCAAGAATGCTCACGAAACATGAATCTCTGCCAACTCATCATCCATGTCAAACTTCAAAGTCGTGCAAAATTTGCTTTATGACTTTGTCAAATCTAGTCATCCATCGGTTGCATCTCCACTGTTGATGTAGAGCATCTAGATCCTACGGTCTTCGTCCATATCACACGGGTAAGTTGCATGACCTTTACTCACGTGATGTGAGCATTTTTCTCTCTCATCCATTGGACATGTGTCACCCAATGTATGGAATCACGTGAGACTTAGTTGAACCCACTTACCGCTTGAAGTGCTCACGATATTCTATCGATTTTGGTGCGCGACCTGCCTTCTGATGGAATCAGTGATTCTCGTACGGTTTTATGCCTTTTCGTCATGAATGAGCACTTGGGGCTTTCCTTCACTTAGGGGGATGCCCTGTGATACGCGATTAGACTGCCTCTATTTTTGGATTTTGCCTCCTGATTTCCAATTTGTGCCAGTCTGCGGTCACCATGGGCGAATGGTCTGTGCACTTTGACTGAGGGTCATCATTGTTCTGTGCTGAGCACAAATTGCCATTATTCAGAGGTTATTTCTGAGAATCTTGATATCCACAAGACTTTGAACTTCGGCATGAGTCTCCTTACAGAGTTTGGGTAACATTAAGAGAGTTTAAGGATCCAATTCGTATCATGCCTTCCTACTAAAAGACTGATATACTGATCTAAGCAGTAAATGAGAGTGACAACACCCTCTTCTTTCAGCCTCCCTACATGTGTCTTTACATAGTCCCTATAAACCACAATCTCTAACCACTTCCCTTCTTGGATGGGTTGGTCATCTTGGGAAGAACTATTTTCCTCCTTGACTTCATTCAGAACTCATGCTGTAAAGTTTACAGAAGGTAGTTTGAACTTCTTTCCCTTGATCCTTGATCCAAGGTGGCTCAAACGAATGTGAAGTACATCTGCTCCACAAAACTTTCATTTGTACCTGTTTGAAAAGCTTCCGACAACAACTGTTAACAACAATAGGTATACAAACAACAACTGGATGGATTAACTCCTGCTTCAACAAAGAAACATATTTCACATCTTGTGAACCCTTCCTTGTCTTATATCTGCAAACAAATGATTGACTAGATAACAAGCCAATAAAACATGCCTTTAAAAGAAATGACCCTTCAGGTCAAGCATGTAGAAAAAGACCTTTAGGACTCTTTTCCAAAAGATGAAACACTTCATCATTATCTCCATTTTGGAGACCAAGTTAACTTCTCCCAAGCCAACATTACATGCATCTCATGCTCATGCATGCATTCCATCTATCAACTTTTGCTTAAGTACACTGTACTTTTGAAGCTGAACTAAACATATTTTTGCAGCAATACAATGAGTTTCCTACTGAACTTCTTTCCATTTACCCTTTTGGTAAGATCCTACAACTTGAATTTATTCCCCAGAGAAATGCAAACAAATGTATCAAAGGACATGCAGTCTTAATTGGATAAGAATTCTAACCATTTCTTACCAATCCATTTCAAAGGTTTCTCCTTGGTTTTCACATCAGCATCAATATGTGAATCATCCTAAAACACATCAATCATGGAATCTTTATTTCCATCCCTACCATTTTCTTTTTCCACCTTCTCCTTCAGCTTTGGTGGAAGCAGTGTTGGATTCAAAGTCCAGCACCTTTTAGTAACATTCCCTTGCTTATGGCAGTAAGTGCAACACATGTGCATCCTTTTGACAACATGATTTGCCTTGTCCTGTGGACCTTTAGCTGCTTGCTTCTTTTCCTTCAAAAGTTTCTTGTATGTGGCCATCCTCTTCCAACATCTAGAAACATAATGGTTATCCAAACCACAAAAGGAACATACAATTATTTTTCCAGCCTTTACAAAATCAAAAGGAATGTGTTTAGAACCAAATTTATACTTGCCTTTTTCACCTTTATTGCCTTCAGGAGTAGGTGAAGGAAATGAAGAAGTGGCTCCCTTTGGAACACCATCACTTTCTTCAAGGCTGTCAGAGTTTCCACAACTCTCTGCTTCAAGTGTGTGCTTTTGAACACCTGCATCCTGCGAATGTTTCGAGCTATTGCATTCCTCCTGAATACAATCCTCACACTTCTGAGGTAGAGGTCCTGCAATGAAACTCTTTTTTAGAACTGTTTCAATGGCCTTCATGGAAGCTTTGGAACTCTCTCCATAAGACTGTCCATAACCGAGACCCAAATACTTAGGCCTTTCCTCAACCATTATTGGCTCAACAATACCTTGTGCATATTTTCCCAATCCTTTTCCTTCATAGCTCATCTTGGACATTAGCTTAGAACCTATGCCTCTAGTATTTTTTCAAAAGAACCAATATAAGCATTCTTAGAAGAATTTGAAGACAAACTGGAATGGTTTACCTCTTCTTCAAGTTGATACTTGACCAAGGCTTCTTTGGCAACAAAGAATTTTGACCCCAACTCATGCATCCTTTTTAGGTTCATATTTGCAATATGAATTTGCCTCTCCATTTCCTATGATTTTCTAGAAAGCATAAGCTTTTCTTCCTCCACGGAATTCAACTTTTCTCTAAGTATGTTGCTCTTCCTTACATCCTCATACATTTCTTTTACCTTGTTCATCATGATGAACAAGTCTTGCTTCATGCCTCCATCAAAGGAACTTGTGAAGAAAGAAGAATTCTAGGATTCACTTTTAGAAGTCATCATTATGCAAATGAACAAAATAACTTCAAACAAGATTATTAAAGAGCTTATTTAGTAACCTCTTATAACAACCTTTTGTGCTTCAAGGATTGCCCTCAGGTCCTTTGGGATAGAAGAATGCCTTCAGCCCTTCTTCCTTCTTGTCCTTCCTAGACTGAGCTATCAATAGCTTTCCCTTCACCTCTGCAAACTCAAACAATAGTCAGTCTACAACCAAGCATACAATCAATGAGGCAATCAATCCTTGACTATCCAAAAACCTTTCAGACGAGCAATTTTTGCCCTGTTAATCAAGTACTCTGATACAACTTTCTTTGAAGGTTGGGTTACTCAATATTAAGCTTTGATACCCCCTGATCTAAAAATGGGTCTCTTAGGATTCTTGTCTAACTTACAAGAACCTCTCCCACTTCCAAAGCTTTAATTTTTCCCAAGTCTTAAAGATTAACCAATGCGGAATTGAGAAATTCTTGAAAATAAGGTGTATGTTGCCATATGTTTTTCGCTGTTTAAGTGCTTTTAAAATTCGGTTGTTCGAGCTTATATGTAGATACATATGATAATAGACAAATGTAGTAATAAGAAAACACATAAGACAACAATTTAATACGGACTTACCCGAAATGCTTGGGCTACGTCTCCTTGAGCTCTAGTCAACTTGACTAGGCTCCCTGGGATTATGGAAATAGTTCTTTTACAAGTTCCACACTCAACTCCAATGTTTTACATAGGAACATTGGGCTCAGAACTCCATCTTATCCCTTGGATCTTGGCACTCTTCAACGTTCTGGCTCTAGCTCTTAGCTCTGGCTCTTTGGCTCGGGCTCTGGTTCTGGCTCTTAGCTCTCGCTTCTAGCGCTCGCTCTAGCTCTTGCCTCTGGTTGTGGGTTTTGGCTCTTTGCTCTGGCTCTCTAAGTTCTTTCTCTCAGCCTTTGCATGCCTCTGTGAGTCGCTCGACCTCCAAGCAACTCCAACAACAAGATCCTGCTCTCAATGGAGCTCTCTGGATTTTCACTCAACCTCCGAGTGACTCCAAAGACTCTCTGCGCATTTAACTTTTTCTCGTTGTTCACTCTCCTCTCTTCTTCTCTCTCCTCTATCTCTGTCAGTCTGTGGCTTTAAGCCATCTGCTTCCTGACTATTTGTTTCCACTTTCAGCTCTCTCGTTCCCTACCTCTGTCTGTTTGAATCCCTTCTTTAGTTGTTACAGTCACTGCTTCATACCTCACAGGGAAGTGGCCACCTTTTCCGTAATGGATAAGTGTCAAGTTCACTGGAAACACTTGATCATTTGAAATGACCATTATTTCTGTTTACTCCAAGAATGTCTGCGAAACATGAACCTCTGCCAACTCATCATCCACGTCGGACTTCAAAGTCCCGCACAATCTTCTTTATGACTTTATCAAATTTGGTCATCCATTGGTCAAATCTTCGTTGTTGGTCTGGAGCCTCAAAATCCTACAGTGTCCGTCCATATCACATGGGTAAGTTGCGTGACCTTTACTCACACAATGTGAGTGGTTTTCTCTCTCATCCACTGGACACGTGTCACCCAATGTATGGAATGGTGCGAGACTCGGTCGAACCCACTTACCACCTGAAGTGCTCGCGATATCCTACTGGCTTTGGCATGGGACCCACCTTCTAATGGAATCAGTGATTCCTGTATGGTTTTATGCCTTTTCCTCGTGACTGAGAGCTGGGGGATTTTCCTTCATTGAGGGGGATGCCCTGCAATAGCGCTAATCGTGTATCAGAAACTACCTATGTTTTTGGATTTAGCCTCCCAATTGCCAATTTGTGCTAATGCGCGGTCACCATGGGTCAACAGTTTGCACGCTTTGATCGAGGATCCTCATTGTTCAATGTTGACCACAAATTGCCATTATTCAGAGGTTATTTCTGATAAGTTCGATATCCACAAGACTTTGAACTTTCGCATGAGTTTCTTTATAAGGTTTGGGTAACTTTAAGAAGGTTTAAGGATCGAATTCGGATCACCCAAGTAGATTTTGAGAAGACATTTTGGGGATAAGATATGGATATTTAATTTGGAAAATAATTGGAGAAGATCATATCTTCTCCCAAGTAGATTTTGAGATGACACCTTGGGCTATGGATATTTAAATTGGAATAAATGGAAGGAGATCATATCCTATCCAAAATTAAATTTGAGAAGACAAGTTGGGAATTGAATAATAAAAATAATAAAATTTATATCAGTAAATAAAAATTACAGTTTCAAAAATGTAAGTATATACCAATATTTCTTGATAATTACGTCAATATTTTCAGGTAAATAAAATTTACATTATAAGATTAAGTAGGGCATTACAAAAATGAATTCTTCTTCTCCGAAAATTTCTTGGATGTCGTACCCATTTAAAACAGCTTCCATTGATCTCTAAGTCAAAGAAATATTTGTGATCTACAAATTCCTTGGCTTCCAGATTTAGAATTTCCTTTATGACCTTAAGAGGGGTAGACTCAAAGAAATTCTCGATGGATTCTCACCATAAAAGGAGCCTATCGTATGGGTAGTCGTTGGCGTAGAGCCATGTAATACCTGCAAATGAAACACTTGACTATAAATAAAGAAAAATGAACAATGACCAGAGTAAAATCACGACAAGAGTGTAGTTTGACCTAGACACAAAAGGAAGACTTGATTGTAGGACAAAAGTAAAATGTGGGGTAGTAAAGGAGAAGTGATACTCTTTGAAATACCACTATGATGATTATACCAAAATTGTGACAAATTGCAAAGACAAGGCTTGGGAGAGTTGAAAACCAGTTTCAAAACCAAATGGAAAATGTACTAGAGTACCAAACCCCACATACACAATTAAAGGAAACTCCAATTGGGTTAAAGGCTTGTAAGGATGTTGGGGATAAAACAGCCATCAACTCGAAGGATCTACCAATCCCTGTGTTGTTTAAAAACAAAACAAAGAACATTAAGAAAAGACATGACCTTGGGTAACAAAGCAGTGATAAACTCGGTGATGAGAACGAACACGAGAGAGACTAAGTGTAAGGAATGGATGGTATGTAAGTGGTAATTGCCCTTCAAACATTGTTGTGAACATATGCTTTAGCTACCTTTTGTAAAGAGTCGAAGAGGCCTAGAGACGAATTGCTACCACAACCTTCACAACCAGGCAACCAAATTTCCACCACCCTGTGAGCAACTTAAGGCCTATATAATGAATTACGAATGTGAGGATACTGATACAATGAATGAAGTAAAATCCATCGAACCTTCAGGACAAGGGCCAAGTGTCTTGGTTGAACTCGAGCTTCATTGTCCCAAGGCAATGTCGCATGATGAGCTCATAAATGAACATAACTCGTCTGTCAGAATGTTCTCTTTCTACGACCAATTTTTCATGGAAAGAGCTTTCCATGTCTAAGTAGAAGGAATGATGTTGTTAATGATCTCAAAGGGTATGAAATCATCGAGCCTTAGTTGTGGGCATTTAATTTGAGGGGGGATGGATAGGTAATCCTGAGTACGTGGAGCGTGGAGGGACCATGCACATACCAAGAGAGACCGAGTGTAGGCCCTGGTTCACACATCGATGGTTGTCAAACCTTTGGCCATACGAAAGACACACATGTAAGGTGTAGTCATGTAAAATGCCTACCAAAAACCAATAAATAAGCCTACCAAAAATTGGTTATCAAAAATGCACCCCATCAGGAAAATAGCTTCAATATTAATAAAACTATGATTACTAACTATTCACAAAATATTAAATAATATATCTATAAATTTAAAATAACATCAAAATTGGAAATAGACATTATAATGGGTATATAAAGTAAATATAAAATATCAAGGAATTTATACCTCTGTGATCCATAACATTTGTTTAGAAAGTTTTTGGCGAAATCACATAGTTGATCATTTGTCGACGCGTTTCGAACCAACTAGTGTGGTTCATCGTCAGGACAAGTTGAAGATACAGATCCAGTTTAGCGTGTTATATAGTCTAAGCAGAGACTAAATAACACCTAACTGGATCTGTATTTAACTTGTCCCTGACGATGAACCCAACAATTGTTCGAAACGTGTGAAAATGATCACTTAAATGATCGCCAAAAAATTTCTAAACAATATAAATAATTAAAATATGAATAAAATAAATAAAATCAAACAAGCGCAAAAAAATTAAAACATAAATAAATTTCATAATTTACATATTAAATAATATATAAAGGTGAATTTGAAATGGATCTTTGCTTTATAATGATATCATTATCTTTTAAGCCAACAAATATGCATTGAATAAACTTTACGGTATAGTGCTCGACTTAGAGATGACCCGGGGTTCTTGCAACAGTAGAGAGTCAACTTAAACATGCTCAGTGGCTCTCTTTGTTATTAAAAAGTTTTACTATTTTGATTTAATTTTTTTTCAATTTCAACGCCTTTTTCCTTTTTCTTAATTCTATTTTATCAGTATTATGATACTTCAAAAACAATTCCATCGTGGACTTTCAAAACATTTGAAAAATCATTATATAACATTTACAAGTCAATGTAAAAGACAACGAAATTTATAGAAACGCCGTAAGTGGATCCTTCCGACAACGAGTTCGTGAGTGGTGGTAGTTGGGTTTCTACCCCCATGATTGTTTATCTAACATGCTGACGTGGACGTGTATTGTATCCCATTAGGTGGACTACGACGACTATAAGATGGCTTCGTGAGTGGTGGTCGTTGGGTTTCTACCCCTATGATTGTTTATCTAACATGTTGACGTGGACATGTACCGCATCCCATTAGGTGGACTAAGACGACTATATGCAATTGGGCAAGAGACAAGCAAGTTCTAATGAATCAAGCAACTTTTATATTGGTCTGAATATTTACTTAAAAAATTAAATAAATTGGATAATAAATTAAATATAAAATATCACTCAAAAAGTTTTTTCACACACATGGATGTTTTTTATGAATATCAAGTTTCCGGAGTAAGATATTTGTTAGCTACTATTGTATTTCGTAAAATTTTGACTTTGAAAAATCGACTCTAACTCGTTTAGCCATGAGCCTACTTCATTGTACTCATAATGTCTTTTCAACTTTTCTAATTTTTAATCATAAACTCCTAGAATATCTATTGACTTTTGTAGGTTCTTAGTCGGCCACTCAAAGTATACATAGAGTTTACTATACCACTTAAGGGTGACGTGTAAGCTCATACCTGTCTACCTGGTTTTGTAGTATTTGTTGGAATGGATGATATACAAGTTGGATTTGAACTGCTTTCAAATCTCGTGGTCTGTATATCATCCATCAGTACATTGAAGGTTGCATGTCTCTATAGTTATACATAATTGATATTCAGATATTAAATCTGAGAGACTATTTTAAAGTTGAAGGATATATATTTGTTAAAAATATATATATACTTGTCTACAAATTTTAAAAATAGTTGTATTTCATGTTACAATTATATACATTTAAAAAAATAATATTAATAATAAAATATTGTATTTTTATTTATTAAAATAAATTTTTTTAATATATATATGGATTCAATACCTTAAAAAAACTCATGAGACATTTAAGCTTTGTTGATTGAACAATTTAAAATTTAGATTCTTAAAAATCTCTACAAGATTTTGAACAAAATTAATGGAAAAAAAGCTTAGAAACGTCATTTCATCTCTTAGTTAGACTACACTCAAATAAATAGATAAATTGAAATGTTAATAAAAATTAATAATAAACGCTCGTGATCGGGATGAGATAGCTCGAGTTGACATGGTTTGTACCAACACTTTTATTACAATGTCCCCCACATGCTTAAGGCAGGTGGTGTGGTGTCCTTAGCCATGAATGCATGGGATGTGGGCTGGCAAGGTGACAGAGGGAGGAATAAGGAAGGGTGGTGAAGACGGGAATGGTATTTGACATGTCGGGCAAGTGAATTACGCAACGGAGAAGGAAGGAACATCAGAGCGGAAGAGAGAAGGAGGAACTTTGTCTGCGGGCTAGTGACGACTTTCTAGTATGTAGTCTGGTCTCGCCCCTATTTAATTTCTATGCTCTGGTCAGGTTCTTGCAGCAATTACATCCACTGGAGGGGGTTCCACTAGGGGGAAGGGAAAGACAAGGGGCCATAACAATGGGGCTTAGCACAGTTAGGGAGAAATGAGGGAAGGAAAGGGAGGGCCATGGCCCAACTCTCCATGTCATTCATTTTGCTTTTAAGCCAAAGTTTAGGCAACGACATTGACAATAAGGGGTCGAACCAAGATACAGACCCCTGCATGTTTCCTCAAACTCGAGGTATTGGGGATAGTGGGCACGTCAAGTCGGGGGGTTGAGTGATGTTGAGAGAGGTAAGCAAGAGCCACGGGCAGGGGGTCATGACACTAGTAACACCAACAATTTGCTGTGAAATCCCTGGCATTCGCCTATGCGTGGCAGAAAGAGCGTAGCTAAGGATCCCAGGTGGCATAAGTGGCAGAGGGGCAAGTACACCATGGGAAGGAAACTGCTAGCTGAGAGAGGGGCATGCGGGTATGACATCAATTGCAAAGTCCAGTTCCAGATGAGCTTAAAAGCTTGGGTCCAACTGCAGGAGGGTGACCAGCAATGACACCATGGTAGGGGTGAGAGGCATGACAAAGAGACTAGGGACCCGAGTTGGGAAACCAATTCCCTTGGCTACTTATGGTCATAGGCATGCCTTAACCCATCGCATGTCAGGCAAGGCAAAGAAGCAGGGCATGACTAGTCACGAAGTGTTGATGTGAATGGCATGAGGAATCTAATGGTGTTTGAATGTCTATAGGGCATCAAAGAAGAGGGCATGGCTCCAACAAAATGAGGATGTGCTTGTGGAAGCAAGGGCACGACCCCCCGGGTAGCCAAGAGACCTAACACAATGAAAGGCCGCAACGGTCGCAAGCCTATTGAGCACCTCATAGCAAAGGCATTAGTGGCATATAGGGAAGAAACTGATGAAGATATATGAAACTTGATCGATGACTAGGAAGTCAAGATAAAATAGGAAAAGGAACCAAATGACAAGATAGAAGTCTAGAGGATGATGGTTCCTGAACCAGGGAATAGAGGAGGTAGAATTACGTAGTTCAAACACACCCTATACCTGTACTTCTTAATGAAAAGTGTACTTGGTAAAGAAATGGAACAAATTTATGTGCGGATTGCAGTCACACTGCAGGGCCTGCCCAACTACAAAAAAGACATGGAGAAAATCCTATTCCAGTTGCAGAAACAGGATATCAGGATGGATTGTATCGACCATCACATCTCTTGCATTGTAGAGCTGTATGGAATGCTAGAGGCAACTGCTGACGATCCTGCCCCTGTTACCTCAGACTCTGAGGAGAAGAATGTCAAGAAGGATCAGTTCCTCTCTGCTTAGTTTTTTTTATGCAGATAGCATTTAAATTTCCTATTGTTATGTCAGATGTTATATAGTATTTGGACATGAGACTAAGACTTACCTGGCCTTGTTAGAAATACTTAAGCAATTTTGTTTTTGGATCGCATATAATTCTGACTGGTGGCCAACAGACTCAGTTTCCCCTCGAGGCAAGTTGAGGCCACCTGGTAAAATTGTGTGGTGTAAATTTGACTTATATATATAATATAAAATGGACAGTCCTGCCAAGCATTGCAAAAGAAAAATTAATAATAAACATACATTATAATTATAATTTTTTTATAGATTATATATAAACAATAATAATGAAAATTTAGAACTAGTAGCATTACTTTGTAGGAATTTCAAAATATTAAAATAGCTTTATTAAACATTAAACACAATCACAAAATCGACATTCTTTAAACATCCATGTAAAAGAGGGTGCAATCTTTGTATCTATATGATGCACGTGGAGTGCATCTTATATTCATATTTTGGGCAGAGCCCAATCTTGCTAAACCATCGGAGATATAGTCATTCTGTATCTCAAAAGTAGATTTAGAAGCCTCTATTTAAAGCTCGTAATTCTATCAAATTACTATAAAAGAAATGAAGAGATACTACTTGTATTATAGGCCTCTAGGAAAATGACAATCTAGCATGATTTCATATTTTGCATATTATTTAGGTTAATATATTTGTGATTTGCAGTTTCCCAAGATATATAGAAACATAAAATTAAAGGAAATTACTCATCGGGAAAACCAAGTATGTTTTTTTATTGAAGATATTGATTGTTCAATGTATCTCTCAAGCCCTGTGAAAATGCATGAAAAAATATGTTCTTCGAGCACATTCCCTAATGCACAAGTTTGATGATAGTGAAAACTATGTTACATTCTCTCAAGCTTTCTAAGAATCTCACTAGATTTAAAAATGTTGTTTCAACAATTAATGCTACAAATAATACATGGTCTTCTAATGAGATATGAGGAAGTAAAACTATGGGGTATTCGCAAAATATTTGCAATGTGTCATGGTAGTATGAAATTTCTTGGAAGGTGTACAAAAAACACTTCACTTAAGTCATTGGTGACAAGCGACCCTATCAACAATTTGTGGTTGTTTATGCTTCAGATATGCAATAATAAGATGAAAAAATCCTGCAATAAAAATATATATGTGATCCAAAATAGAAGACAACAATGTAAATCCAATGCAATAGCCCAATATGGAAATACTTTTAAATGAATAATAATCTTTATTAATAACACCTCATGAAGGAGATCTACAAAAGAGTCTGCATATCCCCTTCCGTAGGATGGGTCCTTTGATTTCCTTGATGCTTCAGTGGTTGATTCTCTCTCTCAATATGTGGAAAACCCAAAACATTATTTAGAACTCTAATGGGAGCTCAAATGTAAAACAACGATAATGGTGACGATGACAATGATCGTGGTGAAAAATGAATGGAAAACCCTCTTATTTATAACAAAGTATTGGGTTGATCTCGAAAATGGAAGATAATAAAATAATGTTGACGAAACAAAGATCTAATTGTTAGGAATATTTTCTATGTTTTTTGGAGAGAGAAAAGATATTAAGAATGGTCAAATATCTTTATTTAGAAATAATTAACAAATAAAATAATTTATTAATTATTTTGTGACGATTAAGAATGGTGTGAAATTGAAATAATTATTAAATAGTGATTTAACGATTATTCCAATAATAGAATTAAAGAATAATAAATAAATGGTGATTTATTTAATTATTCCTAGGTGTTTTAGTTAAATGTGACAAGGAATAATTATCATATAATGATTTAATAATTATTCCTAGTATGAGTCCTCAACAAAGACACAAGGGAGCATAGTAGAGTCACTAATGGACTGACCCCAGGGATGATGATGGAATGAAAAAATATGAGTGATGGGATGACGACTTCCCTTGTCATAGCATGATATGCATGGTTGACCTAGAAGAAACTAACTCGATTGCTAAGGGGATGGTAAATTACTCAGATGGAGGTTCTTCAAAGACGGAATAGTGTAGTTGGAGGCTAAATATCAGCACGATGGTATGAATTCAATTCAAATATGTATGGAACATTGTAACTGGACTGAAGGGGACTTGGAACAGACCCCATAGATACAAGGGAGACTCATCTCATATGCTCTCAACAAGGGTGACTCGATGATGCTACCACATGGAGGAGTCCCGGAGGGGACCATAAAAACATGAGTAAACAATTATTACACATGACAAAAATCGACTTGTGAATCAACCAGTGCACAGGTAAAGTGTTACCAGAGTGTAGGTTGCTCAAATGAAGAAATTTTATTTTAATAGGGGGCAAAGTGAGATCTCATGGAAAAAATGGTTTCCTAGTGAATTATCACATTACCAAAAACAAAGGGAGACCCATTATATAACTCGGTGAGAGAGTTCCAACGATGCTGATGGTTTGTCAAACCGAGCTAATTTTTGGTCACAATGGGCAACAAAAAAAACTAAGGTTTTTCCTGTAAAAGGACTTCTTGCCCCCAAATCCAATTAATTTTCATAGTGATTTGTTGGAGAATTTGGCGAGGAGGAGAAAGACCTAAATCTTGTGGAGATCATAGCAGGCAAACAGACCATCAGAATCAGGATATGTAAGTTGGAGGTAGGTGGCCTAACCTTACTCATCAATTTTGGTGGATTAGATTTTCATATTAGGGCTTCAACTCAACAGGGGAAACCCCTGCTCTTCCTGACAGTCAAAGCACACTTTTTGGACCTTGTCCTGTGTTTTGGAACATAGAAACTAGGCCAATAAATGCATCCAGCGTAGTTTTGAGGGAAAATACTTCATTTTGAGCTAAGTGGAAACGTAGGATGGGGGGTCTCTGTTGAGCTGAAGCTTTGAACCAATGATGTGTGCTTTTGACTCTAACCTAAAAAAACATAATTGTATATTGCAGGTTTGGTAGAGCTAAAGGTGTCATGGTGAGAATGAGATTTGAAAACTCTTCATGTTGATATTCAAGGGAACCAAGCAATAAAAGGGGTTTTGGCAAGGTGTGGGGTGCAGAAGCTCTTGGAGAACCCATTGATGAGAGCTGGTGAGCCCTTGCTATCAAGGATTGTGAGCTATTGGGATCTGATCAAGACACCTTTGTAGTACAGAAGCACATGATTGAGATCACTATCCAAGACATATACATTTTGATAGGATTGTGCCCTCTGGGGGTGAAAGGGGAGATACATCCAATGTTTCCTTGTGGAAGGCATATAGGAAAGCTTTTGGATCATCATTGCAAATCTAGCGTTCGTGCAATATTCACAACCATTTATATTAGTGACTTAGATAGGCTCAATACATGGGCTGCAACTGTAGTAGCGTTGTGGATCTTGGGTTTTCATGACTTTCATCACATCACTAGGGAAAGATGATGCTTGTGGAGAGTGTATTGGAAGGGACCTACTATGTGTGGGCCCATATGATTTTGTCATCGTTGAAATGATAGTTGAAACTATACAAGAAAAGGACCAATGGTAATTGTTCATTTAGGATACTTCTGTGCTCATTCTTCTTTGAGAAGATCTTGACCATTTGACCATTGTACAGATCTATGATGGAGGCCCGCAAGAGCCGAGGATGCACTGCTAGGGGCAGCTATTACGACATAGTGGAGGAAGGGCAGTCGGATGGGTGTTACAACCTTAGTTCTTTGAACATTGAGACCATATGCCACTCTACATAGATGACTATCTGTATAGTGGAATGAACTATCAGGGAGATCTTGACTTATCACTTCCTCTGAGATGAGCATGGGGTTGAGATGGTAAGTCAAAGTTTTTATATATTTGATGCATTTAAATTTTAAGAAATATTTGTATGTGGTACTAATTTATAAACTTGTGATATGAAAATATAGCACTAGTGAAGCTGACATGATATACAGGATGAGGCGCAACACCTGGGGTTGCATATCAGTGTGGTTCGACATTAAAGAAAAGATCGGGTGGTGTTTCTCTACTGGGGAATCTCCGACATAGGTTCGATGTGCTACTGATTAGGGTGATGAATTAGAAGAACGATATATAGATGAGTGAAATGGTCTTCCCTTGGAATGGTGAGGTATCATGAGGTGCATATTTATGGCTAGTTAGGCAGTTCGAGACTTACGGGATAGTGGGATAGAGCCATTGGTTCAGGAGCCTCCAGATGATAGTGATTAGGCATAGGGACATATGGGTCCCCATTTTTGTTTTTATTTAACATGTGATGAGCATGTCAGATGTATTTAGAAGTGGACTCCAAACACTATATGTTGGATATTATGATACATAATATGGTTATGCATCTTTTGTGTTGATTGTGGTTCCTCATTTGTTTATGCTATGGATGTATTATTGTATATGCATGAGATAAATTCCAATCTAGAATGGTATTTGCAATGGTACCTACATAGTCATTTTGGACTTTAGGAACATGATTGAATGTAATGGATTCAAATTCATGTGCAAAAATCTTAAGTCGTAGATATTTTCTAAATAGAACATGATTATGCACATGAAAAACATAGTTGAAATGCATGACAAGTAGTAAGGAATCGATATGAACATGAACGTGAAGGATGTGGAAATCAAGGAAATTGTGTTACAAACCTATCATAACATCATATTCTCCCTGATTGTTGGTGTCAAATCAAATACAGATGTTGTTGGAGTGGACTAATGAATGAAAGTGGGTAAAAAAGGTCCAAGTTGTTGAGGCTATATTCTTGGAGAAGTGACTTACACCATCGATATAACCGATATGAGGTGTGGATGATGGATCCATATGAAAGACACAAGAATACAATGAATGAGATGATGGGGGATGCAAGCTACCTAAATGCTAGAAAAATAAAAATATACACGCATTTCAATGGGAAATTTTATGGGTAAAATTTCTTGAGGTAGAGTGCATTGTGAGGGTTAGGAAGGATTTATCCTTCTGGACCCTCTAAAAGGTATGCCCCTTTCTATAAATACTTACGAATGATGTAAGGACATAGCCATAATGGTTCAAACTTCCTATGCCTGAGGACATCATGCACTTGGTCATAAACGAGAACAAGGTCGCCTTCGTGGAAGCTACGAGGGTGGAATTTTGAGTCATATTGATCTTTGGTGCATTTTTTTGTCGCTTCAATGGTTTGCAATGCAACATGAAGGTCTTCATTGGCTTTCTCAAGAATGATAATTCGTTGTTATAAAATGTTAGCTGTCTAGGAGGAGCTCGAAAATAAGATGGAGGGAGGGGATTTTACACTTGATTGGTAAGGTCGCCTCCTCTCCAAAAATGAGGTGGAAAGGAGTGAACCCAGTGGCGATTTGGACAGAGGTTCTATAGACCCACATAGCAGGGAAGAGCATAAGATGTGAGTTGGTCTTTCATTTGTTCACCATCCACTGAAGCATAGTTCTAAGGATTTTGTTGATAGCTTCAAATTGGCCATTGCTTTGGGGGTAGTAAGACAATGAATATCGATGTTCAAATCCCAATAAAGAGGATAGATCATTCCATATATCATCTTCAAAGTGTCAAACATTGTTGGAGACCAAAAATTTTGAAACCCCAAATCGAGCAATAACATGATTAAACAAAAAGATGGATGTAGTACTCACGGTGTTATTAAATGTTGGCATCGCTTCAACCCATTCAGTGACATATTCGATGACCATGATAATATACTTATGGTTAATATCATATGGGGGTCGACACTCCATAAGTTCAATAGCCCATTTACATAAAGCATTGGCTGCAATGATAGGATGGAGTGGAGCAAGTGGATCTCATGCCTTAGGGACGTATAATTGACAGTTGGGGCAGTGATTGACTACCTTAATACAATTTCTAAAGGGAGAAGGTCAAAAATAAGAAGAAGTCATGATTTTCTGGGCAGTGGAAATTCTAGAGAGGTGACCACCACAGGTGCCACTATTGTAGGGATTGAGCACTTTCTTAGCTTCAACATGGGTGAGACAACAACAGAGGATAGTGTTGACAGTGCGACGATAAATATCATCATCAATGAGGAGATAGTGAGGGGGTTGATGTTGAATACATCATCAATCATCATGAGTGATATGGGGGGTTAATTTATAGGTTCACAGATAGGTAAGGATGTTGCCATACTAAGGATCATGCGAGGTAATGGAAAATGAGTGTTCAATTGGAAGTTCATCATTTACCGACAGATCTGGCCCACCAATAGGAATTTTAGAAATGAATTTAGTAAGGGCTAAACCATTCTTACACTTGGGTGTGACAAATTCGAGGTCAAATTATTTAACAATAATGATCCAATTAGAGTACTTCCCATTAATGACCCATCGACTCAATAGGAAGGCCATGGGGTTGGAATTGGTCACAACTTTGGTGGTACATGTAAGGATATAATGGTGAAGCTTTCGAAAATAGAACACAACATCTAGCACCAACTTTTCTTCATTTCAATAGGACACAGGGGGACCATGAAGTTTCTTATTGATATAATTGATGACATACTCATTCCCAACACCATATTCTTGGATTAGGACCCTAGTGACTGAAGAGGCGGACATAGAGATATACAAGATGAAATCCCTCTCAATGTTAGGTGGACTAATGAAGGAGTAGAAGTGACAGCACGTTTAAGGGCATCAAAATATTGTTGAGCTTGGTCATCCCAAATGAATGGAATGTTAGATCAAAGGATTCTAAGAAACCCTAGGGATCTGGCTATACCCGGAGAATCCATCCATAAAGGAAAGAACCTCATGTCCTGCAAACTCATCAATGATTTTGTCTATGAATAGTGTGGGAAAATTGTATTTGGGACAATCTATATTCAGATTGCATTTAAAGTGTGTGTAGACACAAAGGGTGCCTTGTTTCTTTAAAATGGGAACAAGATTGTAAACCCATGTGGTATATTCGATAGGATATATGAAACTATCCTACTTGAGCTTATCGATTTTAGCTTTGATAGCATCACATTTCAAAGAATGGATAGACATTTTCTTTTGGCAAATAAGGATGACATCGAATCAAGTGTCAATGTGATGTTAAACAATGGTTGGATCAAGTTTGGGATTTCAGAATAAGATGAGGTGAAAACATCACAAAATTATTTGAATAACTTAGTGTAAGAATCAATTTCTTCCGAGGTGCATTGTGGCCCCAAGATGATATTTTCTTCAATCCCTGGTTTATTTCAAATGTTGATTTTGATAGTAGGGGATATGCTAGACATATTTCCTTCTTCAAAAGCATGTAGTGTAGGAATCAGTTTTTTAAATTAACTAAATTCGCCATGGATGAAGTCTTTAGACTCCACAACATATTGGTCGTGGGTTTGTTGTGGAAGGAAGTATGCACGATGGTTCATATCGTCCCAAGGATAATCAAGGGTGGTCATCTCTTGCATGATGTCTTCATCATAATGGAAGATGGGAGGACTAGAGGAAGAGAGACGACATGACGAAGAGGAGATACCTAAGGAATTTTCATGAGAGACAAGGCTCACATGCACATCATCAAGGTTGGGAGACAGGTGACAAGTATATGTCACATTTACCAATGTTGAGAATGAAGTTTTTGTTGAAGAAGGTTCAAAAAAATAAAAATAAGAGGCGTCAAGAGAGTCCCAATATATCAATCCCATGGATGACTATAGGTGGAGAATAGGAGTCGTACTATCTGTAATTTGGACATTAGGGGGAGGTATCATAATGGGTGGTTGAGAGACCTCCCGCTATGGCATACGAGTGGGACCAGAACCTATAGGTAGAGGAGAGGTTGAATCAGTATGAGTGACCACTAATTCACAAAGCACTTGAAGTGTATCAGGAAAGTCTTCGAGATAGAGAAAGTGATGAGAATAATGGGCATAATTATCACACAAAGCACAAGGGTGATTCATGCATAATGATCTATTCTTCTTCGCTGACTCAAGTATGGTGACGTCGACCTCAGGAATGTTAGAATCATCAAAGGTATGAGAGACCACATTCTTGATATGACGTAGTTTAGGACAATTATTGGTGGCATGACCAACAAAATCACATAAAGAACATGGAGGAGGAGGTTTTGGCAGCTTAGGAGGAGATGGAATTGGTTGGGGTGCCTTATCTTTGGTTCCATTTTTCTAGGATTTCCCCCCCTCACCATATTCTTTCACAACAGGAGTAGGTTCCTCTTGAGGTTGCTGTGGAACTGAAGCAAAGGAATGGGTAGTAACGATAGGGTGAATAGGGGTCAAAGCAGTGTAAGGTTTGAGTTGATTAGGGGGTGTGTTTGTGGGGGGATTAATGTTCCTGAATGGGATACCCAAGGTAATGTTAGGTAAACTCAATGTAGCTATGAAAGGTGTAGAATAAAATCCAGTGAGTGGAAATAAGAATTTTATTTTACCAAAAGGGTAATGACCTAGGGGAACTTCTCCAAGATGGTTAAGACCCGGGGGAACAGTTCTAGGCTTAAAAGGACTAGGAGAGATACCAACAGAAGGAAGAGACCATTGAGGAGTAATAGCATAAGGCTATTTTGAGTTGGAAACAACATGTGTGG
The DNA here is from genome assembly GCA_000404065.3 of Pinus taeda. NCBI lineage: Eukaryota > Viridiplantae > Streptophyta > Pinopsida > Pinales > Pinaceae > Pinus > Pinus taeda. Next base: position 39,554 of record APFE031048609.1, on the reverse strand, counting down.
AGGTGTTGGCTATTTTGGAGACGTACCAGACCTCTTGTGAGAAACCCTTGATGCTTGAACCATGCAAACACTAGACGAACTAGGCTCAGAAGGAGTAGGCGGTGGACCATAATAAGCACCAAGCAAGGTGGAATATTTGTAGACTCTCGAAGAAGCATTGGTTAGGGATGAGACAATATTATTTCCAGTCATTGATGACATAGTGGACTGAGGTGATGTATGAGACTTAGGATCATAGTATGTCAACTAATTGACAGTAATGATATTTCCATTATGAGGGAAGAACATCTTAGGAAAAATTAGAGATTTGACGGCTAACATAGCATAGGTGTAACTAGGAACCAAGAGGATGTTATAATCTAATGGGACATCAATGGCCTCAATAATTTAAATTGAGATATTCTTGTAGGAAACAGTGATAGGATAGTTGTGATATATGCATGGGGATGCGAGAGATGACCTTCCCAAGCACGAAGAATGATTGTGGAAGGGGACAGATCAGGTGAACCAAGTTTCTTCCAATCACTAGCTTCCATCACATAGGTGGAGGCACTTTTGTCTATGATACAATGCTAAATAGTGGCGTTTCTTATGGATACTGGTATTCGAAATGCAACAGATGAAGGAAGGGGGGGATGTTCTGATTTTTCAATGTCAAAGATAATCATACGATCATCAAAATGATCAACAAAAGCTAAAGAAGAGAGTAGATCTTTCCATTTAGATGGGCACATCTAGAGGACTTGTAGCGTTGACATTGAAGAAGGATACTGCACCAAGTAAACTGCTATGCTATAGCTATGAGTGTCTTTATTAGAAGCAGTGATTCGACGTAACGGACTTTTGGGGATCTTGGGGATAACCTCTACCTTAGGAAAAGGGATGTTTAAGGTAGCATTTGATAATGATAAAGGATCGATGGAAGCTTGGGGTTGGGACTTAGTCACTGACTTACTAGGTGGCTTATCATATTGGCGCAATTGAGTTTGAAGGTTGAATTGTTTGGTATTGACTTCATTGGAATTAATCATAAGAATCTTATAATTGTTGTGACTAGATGGTGGGGGTTGGGGATCTGCATGACCTTGTGTGGGTTGCACAATGAGATATCCTTGGTGAAGAAAAGGATTAGTAATAACAACCGATTGAGATGAAGAAGGAGGAGGAGGAGGCTATATGGGTTGTTGTCCTCTAGAAGCAGCTTCTTAAGCTTCCCACGCTTAACACATCTGAGGTAAAATGGGGCACTCTAGAGTATAATGGCCATATATTCCACACCAGGCATAAGGTTTGTTCATACGAAGAACCTTGTTTTTCTTAGGTTGTTCACTTTATTGCTAGGTTGTAGGATTTAGCTGGTTTCCCTCAGGTGCTCTAGGTGGTGGACCTATTTACCCTAATTACCTAGAGATTGTTGGTTCTAGTTACATTTTCCCTTGTTCCACTTCTTAGGGTTGGTGGATTGGTTACACTCTACTGAGTATAAACTTGACCTTATGGGGGTGGTCTCTATTACAGTAGAGGTGGAGGAGGCATGGGGCGTTTGGGAACTAGTACGGTGGGGGGTGGAGCGCTAGGCACTGTATACAGATAGTAAGGAGATGGGACAACATTTAGATAGACAGGTGTAGCAATGGGTGGCCCTAACATCTGTTGATGTGGATGGGGATATGCGTATCACATGTTGCGACCTGTATAGGAGTTAACATGCGAAAGATTGGGGGGGTACGTGTAAGAGGAACAAGTCTCCCCATCAGGTTGACCATAACTCATCGGAGGTGGAGCATATGGTTGAATTTGAGGGTGTGAAATGGATCCAATGATACCATCAGTGGCATGAGATTCCTCTGGTGCATTAGTAGCACCATGTCGAGGCCGATTAGGAATGACTATACAAACATATCCTAATTGGGTGTAGATCAAGTCAACTTTCAAAGCTACTTGGATCACATGTTCCTCAGATTGGGGGAAGTGAGAAGCAATGTATTTAGCAATGGGGGCCAAAAGCGATCTAAGGAACCAATCCATATAGACACGGTCTTCGAATTTGTGAGCTTTAAATATGCTCCTCCTTCTACACCATTATTTAACATGGTCAAATAGGCGAGTGACAAAATTTTGACAGAAATAATTCAATACTTCAGTACGAGTGTCATAATAGAGAGGTAACTTGAAATAGGCTAGATATTTGTTGGTCATAGAAATGAAAGTGGAATGAGTGGCTCCTGGTTGATCAACATATCAATTAGCAACAAATCCAATAAGAGTGCGTTGGAAAAGGGAAAGAAGGATGGAGTCTTCAGTGAGAATATTGGATGAACATCACATATGAAATGATCGAACATGATTTGTGGGATCTTCTCCAGGATTACCTTTGAACTTGGGAATGTTAGAAGGAAGCTTGGCCGGCATAGCTGGCCAATTGGGGTCATGGAGAAGAGGATCGTTGATGAGCTAGCTGAAATCAAGGAGACTCAAACTAACCATAAAAGGAAGAAATGGAGTAGGAGTGACCATACCGGTGGGGGTTCTACTCATGGGGTTACCCTGGTTAGTACTTGGGTTACCACCTTGGTTTCCCATACCCATGTTGTTGTTTGACATGGTGATGGTATAGGATTGAGAAGATCTAGAATCAAAGGAAGAACTGGAAGAATCAGTAGAACCAAAGTTAGAATGAGGACTCAATGGAGGATTGGTAGGATGAACTCTAACTCAATGGGGAGGAGTAACATGTCCTAATGGAAACTAAGGGCCATGGCCTTGAATTCTCTATGAAAAATGCCTACGGGGAACAATGATGTCAAGACAATGATGATTCTAAGGACTAAAAAATGATGATAGGAGAAAAAGAACAACAAATATTAAGAAAACACCTAGTGTAGGGGTGTCGAGTGTTAACTAACTATACTAATGATGCTACTCTAATACAAGCAAGCACGTCGTATCAAATAAAAATACCTATAGCCTATAGGTGTTCTAAATCCTCAAACAATCCTAAATCTACTGGTTCAGATGGCCTTCCAAATAAATTCTTACTTGACAAAATCTCATCCCCGCAAGTAGAGTTGTCTAAAGAAAGGTAGGGTAAAGAATCAACTGCTTCTCATAGCCAATCCTATAGGGTGTTTTCCTAATATTGATCACTATGGTTACCTTCATCCCACATGGATTGTCGAGTATTGAGCTTCTTCATGTTCATCCATCGCACAAGATTCCTTGCCTCTAGTTGGGTAGCCCCGAGGTGAATCTCTCGCATGATGACCTAGCCTAATCCCTTCTAAATCAGGTTTCTTGCACACTCTGGCTTTGGACCATGGGATGGTGAAGGATTTTAATCTCCCTAATATGTCAAATTCCATGTCCCAATGTCAGTGATTGATGGGTGTTATTAGAAGCCTATCCCAATGATCCTACACTAAAATTGCATAGATTATTTGGCCCTGGTACTTAAGTGGTTCTAATCTACATGTGTTGAATTATTAAGGTGTAGTTTTTCAAGTCTTTACTTGACGATGTTAACTAATATCATGTTCACTTAAGGTGTGAGTGTGTAAAAATTATGTGTCAAGTGGATGAGTTAATCGAACTTGTTTTATGATGCTATGTGTTGTTGAAAATAAAGTTCCAAAATACTATAAATAATGCTAAAAATGACAAAAAAATAAACAACAAATCAAGCACAAAAAGCCCCACCTAAAAAAGGATATTAAGAAGCTAAGAAAGAGAATGCAAACAAGATACTCAAAGACACATAAAGATCTAAAATATCTAATGTCAAAGGGACTGAGATCTAGAGCCACTAATATGTTGTAAATGGTGCAGACACAAAACAAAACTTACAGGTGACAAATGTTGTAAAGGATAGATATGAAGCTCCAAAACCTAGGATGCTCAAGTGACCCCTAATGGCGAAAGGGAAAACCAAAACTATAAAGCGAGAAACCGTGAAATAAACCTATTGCAAAGTGTTGTAAAATAACGGATCATACCTTGAAAACCAGTGGCTGAAACTATTGGAACCCTAGACTCCTCACCCAGCCAATGTCTTCTTAAAAAGGTTGAGTTGTACTCTAAACCCTTGGGGGATTTTTCCTTTCTCAAAAAGAAAATCTAAGAGACTGAAATAGAGATACGAAACCCTTCCTAATCCACACACATCACTCTCAACAATCCTCAGAAAAATCTATAAAATCCTTGGAATCCAAACGTAGGTACTAATGTGGAAACAGTGGATGATGTAGATATCTGACCAAAATGTGTGCTCCATAACGCATATTTGGGGTTGAAAAGTGTGTTTTTCTTTGGGGACTCTTAGTTGACATATCTTGCATAGATTTTGTCGTCTCCTGCTCAGCTGGTACATGTGACCTATGAAAAGAACCAAAAAACCACCAGAATCTAAAAATTTGACATAAAAAGGACAGAAAACTATGAAAATTGAGAGGCTATAAACAGTGGTAGAAAACAATGAAACTTCGGTTACCTAGGAATTAAATTGCTACACCAGTGGAGTCACCATTTGTTAGTATGAAAATTCTTAGAAGGTGTACCAAAAACACTTCACTCAAGTAACTAGAGACAAGTGACCTAACAACATTTTTTGGTTGTTTATGATTTAGATCTGCAACAATAAAATGAGAAAAACCTACAATAGAAGATATATGTGATCCAAAATAGCAAACAACAATACAAATCCAATGTAATAACCTAATATGGAAAGACTTATAAATGAATAATAATCTTTATTGATAACACCTAGTGAAGGAGATCTACAAAATGGTCTACAATTCTCCCTCCAAAGGACTAGCCCGTTGATGTCCTTGATGCTTCACTGATCAATTCTCTCCCTCAATATGTGAAAAACCAAGAACCGTATGTAGAACTCTAGTGGGAGTTCAAATGTAAAAAGATGATAATGGTGACGATGCTAACAATCATGGTGAAGAATGAATGGAAAACCATCCTATTTATAACGAAGTATTGTGTTCATCTCAAAAATAGAAAATAAAAATAATATTGACCAAATCAAGATTAACCATTAGGAACACTTTATTATATTTTATGGAGAGGAAAATATATGCAAAATGGTCAAATATCTTTATTTAGAAATAATTAACAAATAAAATGATTTATTAATTATTTTGAGAGGATTAAGAATGGTGTGAAATTGAAATAATTATTAAATAATGATTTAACCATTATTCCAAAAATAAAATTAAGGAATAATAAATAAATAGTGATTTATTTAATTATTTCCAAGTGATTTGGTTAAATGTGACAAGGGAATGATTATCAAATAATTATTTAATATTCTTCTAGAGAAAAATAAAATAAATAATGATTTATTCAATTATTTTCAAAGGGTTCTTTAATTTTAATTAGAAATAATTTAATAAAAATGGTTTACTAAATTATTTCCCATGGTAAAAGTGATTTTACTATATGGTAAAATTAATTCTACATGGTGTATTTCAATATGCCTTGTTAGAAATTGCTAGGTGATCATTTTTTGGTGATAACATATCATTGTAATGATGTCAATCTTACAAAAAACAAGATAAATAAAGTGAAAGAGTGTGATAGATAAAAATGTGTGGGATCCAAAAATGCAGAATACTCATTTTTTAAGAACAAAGGATTGACAAATTGATGATTTCACAAATTGAATGAATAAAACCAAAATTATCATCATTTGAATCTCAAATTTAGGCTTTGTGATGTTGACAAGGTTCATTTTGTGTACGTTTAGACATAAAATTTAGAAAATTTTATCAAAATTAATAGAGTTTTTAATCCCAAACATAACCATGAAATTGTTTTATATGAAAGAAAAAAAATATATGCATTATCTTTATGATGAGCTTAACCAACCTTGTATAAGAGTGGTGGATTGTTGAGAGGTTTATATTAAATTCTTAGTTATGTGTTTTCTTCCCAATATATATTCTATTAGTGGACATGCCTTGAATTACATACTAAATGGTAGAGGGGCTTGCCAACAATATGTTAAAATAAAAAATCATATGAGATACCAAAGATACAATGTCATGCATTTTAATAGACAGAACGATAGTATTATGTATGTGATAAAATAACTATGTATCAACGTGTTTCATAGTGTTAGTAAGATGGAATAGGTGAAATTGAAGTTAGGGAGACATGACCTAATTTCCTTGAATTTATACAATGTCCATTGTATGTTTCTCAAAATTGACATTCAACAACTCATTTGTAATTAATTTTAATAATAGGTTTGGAATGTAATTAAAATTTACATTCATAACATATGACTAATTTTTTTGTTTTTTAACAAAGCCGAACATCGAGGAAAAGATATCAAAGGAATTGGAATTATGATATTTGTTGGAGGAAAATATAACAAAGAAAATTATATTATGGTGAGTGTGGGATTGCCTATACGATGTAGAGTAGATGGTGATGGGGTGTACTGTTAAGTTACCCGGTGACGCTTGGAATCACAGTTTAGAAACTTGATGGGAAAAAATCCAACCATGTTAGGGGCTACTATAGCCCAAACCGAATGTAATCCTCGTATAATTTTTATGACTTAATTGACGCTGATTTGGAGTTTCTCAAACAACAGATCAACCGTGAAGTCAAACTTAGACAACTTGACAAAATTTGAGAATGCTCATAACATATAAATTTAGATTAAGATTCACAAAGATAATTTGTCTAAAGTTCTTTAGAAAACTTTCATTAAGTGTAACATAAAATATTACATACACCAATATGGTGAGAGGAAATCAATCTACATTATATTGAGAAATAAATAAAATCTAACTAGAAAATAAATCAATGTTCGTTGTGAATGGAGCATTGAATATTGACGGGTTTCTGAAAATTTGACCCCGTGTATGTTAAATTTTATGGTAATTTCAAAATCATCAAAAATTCTAAACTGAGTGATGAATTAGTAATTTGGAGTTATTTTAATTGGTGAAAAAAATTATAAGAAAATGATAAATGATAAAAAAAAAAGAGACCAAAAGAAATAGAAAAGGTGAAGAAATAGAAAAGGTGAAGAAATTGGATACGGAAAGAGAAGGATGTTTGGCCTTCCTATATCTCTGCCTATATCGTATTGTAATTAAACTCACAAATAATTTTTAAATAATTGGCTATGAAAGTAGTTAAATAGTCTATGAACTCGAAACATGCACTTTAACTTAAATTGTCAAAATAATGACTGAGAAACTATTTAGAACTAGCTTTACTCTTCAGGTTTTTAAGACAGTATCTTTAGATTAATTATGGGTTTTGTTTAATTATTATGGGATGAAATTGTAAATAAAGTTGTATTATATTTTTTTATAAAAATTTCAAACTGTGTTGATTTTAATTCCTACGTATCGAATCCTATTATTTGTTTGATTAATTACACGGGAAAAAAGAATTGCCTCCTATCCAATTAGCCAAATGCGATTTATTCTTGTATTATTAGAATAATTGTACTTATTTAGCCAATATTAAAACCCTAATTCTTGCACCCAGGAGTTGCCCACCGCAATCAGGGCATTAGCATTTTAGAGTATCGTATGCATCTGTTATTTGGGTGCTCTTGTTTCCTTGGAAATGAATGGGCGATCCAATAGTTTATATTAAATCATACAATAGCTAATTGAAGTATCGATGAAGAATGTGTTATTTTCGTTGATGGATATGGTGGATTAAAGCCCATTTTGCGCTATGTTTTAATGTTGTGTGGGTATGTTTTTATGCTTCTCTCTCAATGTCTGCTGCGTTTCTGGGCACACATTGCCTCGTTTTTTCTGTCGAACTTTTTCTTCTTCCTCTTTTTTTTTTTCTCAGGCGTGGTTTTTGTGTGGAACTTGTATGGCGACATCCTTATATAATCAGCGGGACTAGAAGAATGTTCTAACCTTGCTTCTGGTAGCTGTGTTTTTTTTGTTGGGGAAAATGGGTTGATTCATTTTGTATAGAGACATGCCGTAAGGAATTGACTATATTTCCTAATGTGTTTTTTGTTGGATATATTTATGGGAATGCACAACAACCCTAATCAATGTTGTAATAATTTTGGTATTGGCCATGCCTCCGCTTAGAATTACAGTGTACATATTGTTTTGATAATGGAATATATAACTATCTATTGAAAAAAAAGTCTCCAAAAGAGTATAAGGATGACTTTGTTTAAAATATGAAGCATTGTCAAATTTATTTCTTTTTCATAGCTATAAATTGAGTCATAGCTTGTCTCTTTTTCTTTCAATGTGGGAGGTACATAGTCAAGAGAGTCACCCATGGAAATGCACCACAAAACTTGTGGGGACCTAACCACCCCACAAACCACAATCCATGAGCTTTGCAATTAGTTATGGATTATAATCAAAGTATTGATATTTTAATTCAAGTCCATCAATATTCACTCGTGTGGTGAAGGAATTCCACCATCCTTTTGAACATGGGTCATTTTCGTAATGTGTCTTGTGTGTAAGTGATAGAGGAGTGCTTAGATGGATGTGTAGGAGAGAAACATGCCAACTAAATGCTAATGGAGATGTTGTGGATATTCTAATGTTAGGTTATATTGTAGCTCATTTGGTTTATCTTAAACACCATGCTCATGAAACTACACACTATTAATGTAGACTGCCTTGCATTTAATCAATTTTTAGTTCATTCATTGTCTGAGTTAATATTGATTAAATATGAGTATCATTAATCGATTAGGACTTTTGAATTGTTGCTTATATTTGAGAATATGCATGTATCACTACTAGGGTAGGGTAGTGTAGGTAATGTTGATAGAGAAAAAAACATTTCTCTTATTTATACTTAGTCCAATGGGCATGCTAAATGCATTACCCACTTTTTATACTATAGTGTTTATTCTATTGTTGAACTATTGATAGTATTACAAGTGTTTATCTTGGTGTTGGGTGCAGGAATCACAGTTCAACAGACTCCTTCAACACTTAATTGTTAACCGGAGGGTTTCTTAAACTTAGAGGCGAAGCATAGGAAATGCCATAAACAATACAAACTTTTCCTAGTTCTATTCCTACTTCTTAAATCACAAATTTTCAGAATCGAAAGAAAAATGATGATCAAGTGACAATTGATACTAAAAGAAAGTCTGATACTGGAATAAATGAAAACTACTTTTGCAGAAAATAAAATGGATTATTCATTCATTGTGAACAATCTTAACCCATGAAATGACCCTTTATATTTACCATTAGTGATGCAGTGTGATAAATATGTTATTTAATATATTTGTCCTCTTTAAAGATATTCTTTCCTGCACTAAACTATTATTCCTGTACTACAACAAAGTTTCCAACATTGTGCCTGCACTGGAATGAGGTTTAGATACCAGAAAGGAATTTTGTACTTGTATTGAACTTATGACCTTAGTGCAGGAACTCCAAGTCTCTGGGCTAGAACACTCTGATCAAGTACTAGATCTGAGGTTCATGCAACAGATAATCCATATTTCTGCACTTGGTTTCTAGATTACTTTCGAAAAATAAAAAGTGTGCTAAGTTAAATAGATTGCAAAGAAAACAGAATTTGAAAATAGATTCTCACAAGAAGAAAGTTGCTTCAACCAAACTTATATTCTAGATAGGAAATGATTTTCAAAAGTTAAAGTAAATATTTCTTTAAAACAAAAATCTCTTCTATATAATTACTGAAATTATCTGGTTGTGTAAACAGGATTTTCCTAAGATATATGTGCATATAATTTAGATCTTCCTTTTAATATTTTAACTCAGAAGGTTCATTTAATAATTAATCATGAAATTCAATCATTTCTTCAAAAATGTTCAGTGCAAGCACAGACATGTAAGTTACTACAATATTTATTCCGTATTCATCACACACAACTAAATTTGAGGTGAAACCTCATATATTAATAATGCCCTTCGTTTAAAAGCAAACATCAATCTTGCAAGAAGGAATAAAGAACTTTTGTGAAAGGAAAGGAGTAAACGACTTGCAAAACTAAAGCAATGAAATCAACTTGTAGAACCACAAATGCACTAGTACAGGCAAAATGATTGTATCGGTCTTGCAGAAATGAAATCAAGCATTACAAAGAAAATCTTATGGAAATTGAAATCAAATACTTTTAAGCCTGCACACCAAGGATTTGTAACATAATAACTACAAATGAAATCAAATTTGTGAATTGTAAAGAAAATCAAAGTAAATAAAAAAATAGCGCCTGAACTTTAAATTAAATTAACACACCTTTAAAGAAAGGGAGAACGAGTTGGGTTGGCTAGGCCCTATCCAACTAGCTTGTTTCCTGGTTACTAAATCGAGAAAAGTAGTGAGTCAAAGATTCCTCACAATGCAAATGGAAAATGAAACTATATACTAGCGCATTCCTTTATATTAGTTTCAGAAGAAAAAATATTTTAGTTTCAGAAGAAAAAATACATCTTCGATCTCTGACCTAGCTTAGAGAGGCCATACTCCAAAATAATTACAATCTCTTAGAAACTTTTTACCATAGCATCGCTCCCCAATTCCTATCAGATTTTTACATTATATACAAGCCTTTAGGCTTATGACCATAACAAAATCATAATAATAGCTTAACTAAGCCTTTAGGTTGTTTACAAAATACTAATCTAAGATATGTGGCCAAGGTTCTCATCTTCAATCTACTGATTTCTCTCTAGCTCTGAGCCCAACTCAAGGTCAAATGATCCTTTACTAAAGATGCACGTCAGTTGGTGAGATGTCACAAAAGTGTAGGAATCCACTAGCTAGTGCAGGAATCGTACTTGCACTCAACCATTTTATCACAACGATTAATACATTTGTTTATCAAATACTTTAGGAAAGACAAATATTAGTTGCAATAATAATTAAAGGTATAAAATACATAAATAAGTAATTAAGTCCATGAAAATCCTTTAAATATGAAAATACAAAGAGTGTGTAGGAGTGTGCATGATTTTAGAGAAAGGTACAAGAATGAATAGATTCTTAGGTTAAAACAAAGGTTTAGGTCATGTGTCTAGAGTAGGATAGAGGTTAAAAAATAGGAAAATTTAGCCTACCAACATCCTCCTATCTCTATTTTGTTGTGTGTCCTCACACAACCTGTACCTGCTGCAAGAAAACCAAAACAAATGAGCCTTCTTTCAATTCATTGTCTTCCTCTTCTTGCATGGACTCTTCTTGCTGGAGGATTTCCCTACACCTCTTTTCTATAAATTATTCAAAAATACTTCCCAAGTCATATTCTTGACCTCCAATTCCTTCTTAACTAAAATTGCAACCAACCCATGATGGTATAATTTTCACCCGACTTGCCTCGTCTTACCTCTCTGAACTCCTTTTGACATTTTATCCAAGCTTCTTAGCAGAAAATAGGGGAAATTGATAAGCTTACCCGACTCGAAATGTAGCAACAATTGAATAAGGTCAATGAGTAGGAACCCTTGTAGGTGAGGAACTTATGTAATATGTATAGCACATCCTTCCATTTTCCTTGCATGGTGCTACGTGGTAGTCATGTCTTCGAATCCACGTTTTGTTTTCTGTCGACCACAAACCAGCACCACTTTTTGTTCTCGATATTATCCTTTTTGAACCACTGCTCACCTTCGGCTGGTAATCTTATGGCTTGTGGTATACATTGTTCTGTTACTTCAAATTCTAGTGCTCCTACTTTCACTTGGCTCCCATCAAAGGTCTGAGAAAGATCTAATGCCATGTCTGAGTCAAAACCATTAAATTTCAGCAGAAATGGGAGGAACCCAGATTCCTACAACAACGAAATATTGTTTTGGTATTTGGCCATTTTCGCTAACTCTTTATGGAACAGAGTTCAATTCTCACGGGCACCATCCTTAATTCACTAAACTCTGTCTAAAACATTTTAGAAAAATCAAACGGTCAGGGTTTAGGAGCTTTATCTAAATCGAACCTTATGATAGTTGAGCTATTTTATCGCCACTATATTGGCCACCTCCTAACGATCACACTCCATCATTAATGTAGACCCTTGGTCGGATACAATAAGGGTAGGTTGTGGTACAAGCATGGATAATCATTAGTGAAGGTGGCAGTTAAGGTGCCATGATTAATATGATAGTGATGCGTGGTACGGTATGAGGTCAGTTCGTCATTAACAGGTAACGAGATTTTTTTTCAAAAAGGTAAGTATGGCATGATGGGTTAAATCATACACATCCCGCAATCACTTCATTATTTCACACAAGGTATACATGGTACTTTGAAAGAAATAATATTTCATAACTTAGCTATCTTTGTACTTAAAAGATTTGCTTCCTATTTTAGAATATGATAAAACAAAGCTTAATCATAATAAAAAAGATATTGAATGCTATCAATCTAGAAGTGGTGCAGCCATTCTGCCTACACATGATTTTCATGAAATATGAATAAACTTTGCAGATGCCCATTCTTCCACCCATATTCCTAGACCATATTACAATTTTTTGCACTAAAGACCATTGTTCCTACATGAGGACATGTAGTTTTGTACTCGGGAGTGCTGAGCAGTGTAGATTCATGTACTCAACATTTCCACACTCAAGCACTCTTGCACTGAACATTCTTGCGCAAAACACATATACCAGCACCAAGGATATTGTGGCCAAAAAAATTCTAATAAAATTCATAGGTTAGATTCTCAAGGATTTGTTGAATCATAAAAGAGGTTTTATTCGCCAGCTTTTCTATATCAATACATGCCTTTTGATCTGCTTCATAAGCTTGAATCAGATTTCTGCAATATGATCCATGGGGGAGAAAAGAAGTGGGAAAGGGGGTAAATTTTTAGAATGGGAAGGAAATTATTACAGGAAATTCCAGAGTGAGACTACTAGGAGGGATATATCGAAAAAGGGGTCTGGGAAAAAATGATAAGGGGAAAAAGAGGGAAGAACGAATTTGGATAGGGACAGTTTCCATGTGAAGAAAGGGGTGGTAAACTTTATGGGATAAAAGGAAGAAAAATACATGGAATTTTATGAAAATGGGAATAGAAGAAGGGAATAATTTCACCCGAAATCTGCTTGAATTGTGGTAAATCAAAAAATAAATGCAACGGGAATTGAGTGTTCCTTGAATAAAAAAATTTGTGCCAGTTATCCCAAACTTCGATAAAGGCTTGGTTCCTGCACTTGAACCTGCCTCTTCTTGGTGACAGTTAACACATCTAAAGATTAAGCAACATTCCCATTTTATTAAAATTTGATCTTCCTGCCGATAAGCTAGTTTTCAGACTGATCCTTCTGTAATCATGTCAGTAAACTGATTTTCATGACCACGAAATTTTTTTTTTTTTTTTTTTGTCATATTTTCTCTTTTTTCCGTTTTAATTTCAAGAAAAGGAAGAATCAAATTTGTAATAGGTTGGCATGGCCAACTACCATATTCACTTCCTATTTCTCTTTTACCAGGGAAAGGTTTAAGAAGCACCCTAAATTTATATGTATAATAAATGGGCAAATCCCCATGATACAAAGGAAAAATGGGTGGCAATTTTATCAATAATATAATATGTATATATAATTCTTTGGGCGAATCTCTCACCGGAGTATATTATCTTGTAAAGTCATGGCGAATCTTTTACTGAATTATAAAATCTTGTAAGATCTTGGGAAATATTTCATTGAATAATAAAACATTGTGAAGTCTTGGCTAATGTTTTGTTAAAGTATAAAACCATATATGATAATAGGAAAACATATTCATTAAACTGTAATATACTAACATACATGTTTGAAAAAAAGAAACATAATTTTCTCTTCCTACAAACAATGTTGCAAGTTTCGGTTGTCGTGTTTGTTAAGGTTCTTACTATACACTCTTTCATATCCTTCTATTAGTTTTGAAAATATTCCACAAGTTCTTGTAGGCGTTGATTTGACCACCAGTTCTGTCAAGGTAGGAGAGATTAATCTTTTCTCTACCACTTTTGTGAAGCTACCACTTTTGTCAAACTATCAAATTTCTTTCTTATTGCATAGGCTTCAACTGCGAAATAACAAAAAAAAAAAAACCACATCAAGTTTGTTTACCCCAACACGCCAACAAGTAGTAAGCTCCAATTATATAGTATAAGAAAGTAGTGGGTATCCCAAAGATGTGAAGGGGATCTAATGGAAATAAGTGACCATTGTCAAAAGAATTCCAATCAATATATAAATATATAGATGTAGATTTATTATTATTTTAATTGGAAATCTTCAATTAAATAATAAAATTTAATTACGTCTCTCCCAATCGAAATTGCTTATTAGCATAATTAACTACCTTCATACATATTTCATTTTTAATAGCATTGTAACATGTGGATTAATTTCATTTTTGGTGCGTAATCTTCGCCTTTTAGGACAATATGGTGTAGTGGCCCAAACCCTATAGATCATTATGACAAACTAAGAATAACAGAGAAGATGAAAGGTTGTACAAACCGTCATATTTTTCAAATAACTAATCCAACATTAGTACCTTAACTTTTTCATGAAGATATCACATTGAGAACGTTTGAAAAAAGGTGGGAAATCTGGGCAGTGACTATCTCTCTTTTGCGAGGGTGATGCGGAAAGAATGATAAGATTTCACTGTTTTGAATTTTTTTTCGTTAAATCGGAGAAAAACAATATTAATGGAGATATTTATATTTTTTATTAAATTTCGTGAAGTGACTAAATGTAGATTTAACCATTCAACTGAAAATGTTTTTTACAATATGATTTCCTTAGTTTGTCTAATATCTTCATTATCATAAAAACCAACCAATATCCATCTTAACTCCACATCTACCACTTTTAGAGGGATGAAATCTATTTATCCGTCTCACCAATTGGCAGACTGGAATTAAGATGGATCTAAGATGATAGAATTTACCCTTTAAATAATATATGCTCACATGAATACGACGGTATTACCATTGATCAATACCATGGGTTATCATAAACCTAGAGCTTAAAAACTACTATTAGTAATTTATAAAAATTAATAAAATTAATAATTGATTTTTTTTTTTAACAAAGTTAAAATTTTTAAGTGACATTAAATTACAAGATCCATTTTTACTCTTGATCTACCAAGCCCTGAGAAAGATCAAATATTTTTTTAGTCTATGCTAGTTTGCATATTATGATATTTGATCCCTCTCGAGAGTAAATATGGATCTATGTTAGTTTAATTCCCCCTTTAAATAGGTTACATTCCACGTGAATACCATGGGTCAATACCATGTGCCATTTCTATTTTTATGAATAGTAATATTAGGGTTAATAATGTTTTTTTGCATGGTATCAATAATAACTTGGCTGATGGTATTTGGCCCATAGGATTCACTTAAATAAAACCTCTTTTTTGAGCCTTCTTAAATAGAAAGAGGTTTATGGACTAAATATATAAAGAGGTTTTACTTATTTACTATACCTCTAGTTTATTTATCTTTTTATTTATTTACCATACCTGTGGAGTAAGTATAAAAAGAGGTTATTTTTTATTTCCCATACCTCCATTTTATTTATTTATACCCTTGCATGTTCGTAAATATAAGGTGACTTAGAGAGTAAATATAAAAAAATGTTTTATTTGTTTACCATACCTCTCATTTATTTATATCTTTATTAATTTACCATATCTCTTTTCAAATATGGTATTTGGCCCATAGGATTCACTTAAATAAAACCTCTTTTTTGAGCCTTCTTAAATAAAAAGAGGGTTATGGACTAAATATATAAAGAGGTTTTACTTATTTACTATACCTCTAGTTTATTTATCTTTTTATTTATTTACCATACCTGTGGAGTAAGTATAAAAAGAGGTTATTTTTTATTTCCCATACCTCCATTTTATTTATTTACACCCTTGCATGTTCGTAAATATAAGGTGACTTATGGAGTAAATATAAAAAAATGTTTTATTTATTTACCATACTTCTTTTATAAATATGGTATTTGGCCCATAGGTTTCAGTTAAATAAAACCTCTTTTCAGAAAGAGGGTTATAGACTAAATATAAAAAAGGTTTTATTTATTTACCATATCTCCACTTTATTTGTATTTTTATTTATTGGGACCAAATACAATCTCTCAAACCACCTCCCAAACCAGAAAATTGGCGATTACAAATGAATTAACATTACAAGGTAGAAACTTGGGTGGTTGTAATGGAATATAACTTGTCACACCAAGCAAATCAAGTCAAATCAATATTTCATAGTTTATCTGCCGCTTTTCTTGGGGCTAAAATGAAAAAAATAACTTTTTTTAAATAAAAGTTGGGCTAAATATATGAAATGGGTGTTTTATAAAAATTTCACCCCTCTAAAATGGAGAACCCCTTAAATTTCGCCCTTGGGCTAAAATTTTCCCCTAAAATTTACGATGAGCCTGTGGTATTCTTAGACGAGATCAAATAACCATTACTCCACTCAGTATTGTGGGCTAATACCATGGTACTGAATCTTGGTATTATTTCACCTTAATTTCCTTAAATTTTTCATCCCATACACATTTTTTCTTGTATAAAAGTGTCTTCATACGTATACGCTCCTTTTGTATATTGAACCCGCTTGTACATGCTCTTTTTGTAAAATTAACCCGTGTATACAACTTAACATACCTAAAAATGTCCTTTTTCTTCAACTTCTTAATTCTAATCTGTAGTCCTTTGTTCCTTCATCCTATTCTTTTGTACCATTACTTTGTTCCCCCTGGATAGTCCTATTATAATGTGATTTTCCATTGTACATTACTTCTGAATTAATTCCTTTGAACTGTCGTACATTTTGTCACATCTATAAACACAATTTCCATGCATTTTGTCACATTTGACATCTCTCTTGTAGATTCATCTAGTTACATAGATTCATCTAGTTACCATATGCAAGTGAGTTGTTCTGCTACAATTGGGTTTCCATCAAGTACAACACATGTATCATAATGCCAACGACCCAATGAGTGGGTCTAGCAACAAACTGAGCAAAGTAATGCGGACATTCCTAGTTTATGCTTAAAACTTCAAAGAGAGAGAAACCTACCTCACTTTAATGCTAATCACTTAATCCTTTGATGATGACTTTGATCCCTTAACTTCTAGGCTCTCTCCTTGCTTTTTCCTTACGTCTGAGTACCTGCAAGAGAGATCAAAGAACAATCGAAGATATAAGAGCATACATAGTACATATTGTTAGTGTCAGTCTTTCCAGCCTTCCTCCAGTGATCAAATATGCTCTTACAAAGTGGTCTCAGAGTGGGTCAACGGTCAAAATTTTTGTCATTTTAGGTGAGTCCTTCCAAGGGCACAGGAAACTTGGTTTCACTAGGCATTAGGTCTAGTTTTGTTTCACTTCCTTTCAAAAATTGCCCAAATGTCAGTCTTGGTACTATTCAGCTGAGTCTATCATCATTCATAGGGTTTTCATCATCATGTCAGGTTCCATTGGGTCATTTCACACCTTGTTCATGCTTCAGTTGCGCCTAGGTTAGGTCATTTCCCTCTCCTAGGGTTTTGAAGGAAATTTATCTTGGACGGTCAAATCATTACAAAAACTTGTATCCAGATGTTCATACACCTTCCCCTATCCTTAATATACCTAATCAAACACTTCCCATCACTGAGATTCCCCAAATTCCTCATTTTTGCACAAACCCTAGTTTCTTGCCACAACTTGGCAATTTTCTAGGTTAGGCCTATGTTTATCCCTTTTGGACCCCTTCCCCTCACTCAATCTCTAATATTCCACTTTCCCCTACTTCCTAACATCCCTCCCTACTTCCCAAAATTTCCCCAAGAATTTAGAAGCCCCTTATCCCCTTCATTTCGCTTCATTTCGACAAAATCCCTTGTTTCACACATCGGGATAAGTTTCACTCAAAAGATGTGTCAGAGTAATCAAAGATGAATTTTGGAACATTGAGAGAGGTTTTTGTCCATGACATTCCAAAGAAATAAAACCTCCCTCATTTTTTACACAGGTATCATGGTTTGAGAGAAATGTCAAAAATACCGTTGCCTCACGAGAATTAAATGCACCTCTGAAGTGACCTTGGAAAAATAAAGATTTATCATAGCACGGTTGGAAAAATCACTTTATTAATGCATCACATGATACCTAGACACAAACATATTTCCAATGAGCTATCATGAGCTCAATTTGGAGTTTAGGAAGGCATTCAAAAGTTGACTGCAACAGCACTCTGCCTTGAGGCAGCCTCATTTGGCACATTTTGACCAATCTTGGGAGATTTGATTTTTGAAAAGGAAAATTAACTCCAGATTAAAATATTATAGATTTTTTGGAAATTAGACTCAAATACCTTTCCAACGTGCTATCCTGCGCCCGGTTTTGACATCGGGAAGGCTTCCAAAAGCCTCCTGCACAATTCACTATGTAGCTGGGTGCGCGCGACACATTGGGTAAGGTGCGCGATGCATCAGGGGCGCGCGGCACATCAGGCTAAAAAACGTAGTGTAAAATTACACGCGCACGGCGCATTAGAGGCATGTAGCACGTTGGGTGAGGCACGCGGCGCACTGGGGTTTAAGCCCAAAATTGGTTCGGAAAAACACCAAAACGCCTCCTCTCAGCACAAATTTGCAGGTAGGCTCATATCCATGGCTTATTCTTGGTTTTTGAAAGGTTAATATAATGGATTTATGATATGTTTGCCCTAAAAAACCAAGTGGAAAACCCTCCTTTGTCCATGAAATCGCTGTAAAGTTTAAATGCAAAAATTGTTGTAGGGTTTCAAAAACTAAATGTTACCAAGGTTATCATTTTTTCCTACTTCCTTTTGTTTCCCATTCCCCATATTCACCATTATTTTTCCCCAATAATTCCCTCATAAACCCTGCACTATCCTCCCTAAAATCCTAATCCCTCACTTCTATTACAAACACATGATCCCTACCTCATCCCAAAACCCTAAAAATCCAAGATTTCCATGTCCCTTCCCTTCTCTAAATTCCTTGTTTTATTTCCATGTTCCCATTTCTCTAATGTTTTCCCTTTCCTAATATTCCCTCTTACATTTGTGTCCCCTTGGTCACAACATTTTTAGAAGCAAAATAAATAGTTTACATTCAATTGTGCACATAGTTATACATCAGCATATATATATTCCAGCTATCCTGTTTCTAAAGACATGTAAGAGACCGAATCAGTATATGAGGAGGAGTATGATAGTGATTCTACACCGGGGGTAAATGTGCCAAATGTGCCACGGAGGTATCACAAAGGTGGAAAAAGTGGTCAGCATGTCAGGGAGGAGCCTACTTCTTTGGCTCAATTACAAGCTTGCCCACTTGCAATGGATTGTTTTCGGCGCCAATCATGTTTCCAATACTGCGAGATGATCTCACAAACTCAGCATCATTGGGAACTTGTCCGTTTATTTGTTCTACATTTACAGGATGGTCATGTAAACGTTGCCGGAGTGAATTTCACCTTGTCACCTGAGACTATTGCTCAGGCCACCGGGATACCAAATGTAGGGGAGGAATGGAGCAAATGCCAACTGCTAGACATATTTTACTATGAGCCATATACCAAGCCCGGGTATATGAGACACTTGAGCGCAACTTTTCCTTTCAGATTACTGAAAGATGAATTTTCACCATTGATGAAACTCATCATTCGGTATTTCCGTTGCGAGGACAGATTCTCGCGTCTCTATGCATACCATGTCCATTTGTTGATGGATTTCACAAGGGTACGTATGATGAACATTCCATTTTTCATGTGTCGCAACATAGAGAGGATGGTGCCTTTAGTACAAAGGAAGAGCCCAGCACATCAGCATAGGAGCATATATCATTATGCATTGATCAAAATCATAGTGATGCATCAGTTGGCACAACAGGGTATTACTTGGGAGGATTTCATCTACCGCGATTACTTTTCCCCGCTACAGCCTCCTCCAAAGATACTTCATGATGAGGGAGGGCCTTCACAGTAGTTTGACATTCCTGAGACCAAGCATGTCGATGCTCCAGCATATGTGACATATCAGCGAGGCCAAAGGGACTTATTTGCTTCTGCACAACGAGTACTATCTCCACCCGGGGTGGAAGGGGTCTCATTGACATCATCAGCATAGCGAGTATTATCTCCACATCATGTGGAAGGGGTCTCGCCTCTATCTTCAACACAGGTACAGATTCAGGATAGGGGCAAGAGACCCATGGTTGATGAGGGTCCTTCAGGACGTTAGGACATGGGTATCATTGATGTTGATGCTAGCTCTCCTAACTCAGAGCTAAAGGAGATCATCCAAGAGCAAACGGCCGAGAATGAGTCGCTACAAAAGAAATTGCAGATGGCTAAGTGGGTGATCAACTACTTGGAGAAGCGCAACAAACAGCTGGAAGATGAGCATACACTTTATGAGCTGCGGAAGATCCGGGAAGACCGAGAATTGGCCCGAAGGAGACCCGGTGATTTGACACCTATTGATCGAGAATCAATGCTCATCCAGGTAAACACTCATTTGGAGAAGTTGTTGGCGAAGGTAAACAGAGATAAAGACATGCTTCGTCATATGAAAACTCACTATTGGGCTCGCATGCATGTTTGCAAAGCCAAAATGAAGATCCTAAAGAGGCGTTTGAGAAAAGCGCTAAAGGGACGGAAAAAGCCCGATCCACCCAAATTTTGGCCGAGGCTTCATAGCTGAGGCACAACACATGATAGAGGGTCTTCACTCCGAATTTGAGAAAATTCGGAGAAAATTTTGTCATTTTGAAATTTTTGGCTTGCAAAACAGGTTTTTTGGCTCAACGCGTAGCGCGCAGCGCGCGACCCATATGATGGGGAGGTCCAAATCACAAATGGCTTGTAGTTTTCGATTTATCATGATGAATTATACATTCTCAGCCATTGTCGAAGCATTTCATCAAGTTCTGGGTGACCAAAAGGCTCAAAAACATCATGAAAATCACCTTTCTGCCACTTTTTGCACCAGCAGGAAGTACTTCCAGGCAAATGCACTTTTGGAGGGTCAAATGGACACCAAATTAGAAAATTCCACTTGGATTAGAAATTAGATATCCAGGTCTTTCCATCAAGCCAACCTAAGCTCAATTTGGATGCCAGGAAGTGCCCCAAAAATAGGTGGAAAGGTGCACGGTGCACAGGGCTCAACTGCGCGGTGCACAGGGTTTTTTGGCACAATTTTCGTCCTCAGCTCAGCAAACGAAGCCAGTTTGACCAGTTTTGACTTGTGATGTGATTTTTCACCCCTCTTGATGTAATTAATGAAACATTATGTTAATTTGACACTTATTTACCTATTCTAGATGATTCATTCATAAAATAGCAAAAATTTAATGAATGAATTGGTTTCCTAGCTTATAGAGGCAAGTTGTTTTGACTACCTAGATTGTAGTGCCTTGTTTAGAATTGGTTGAAACGGCTCCTAGGATGATGAGCTAGACCCCTAGAGGCAAGCGAATGTATTGGATTTCCTATATTATGTATTCTCTTAGTCATTTTCAGGGTTGGACTCTTGGGAATAGCTTGACAGTCTATTGTACATATCTTATCTGCATTTTTGGCAAAGGAAAGACCAGGGTTTTGCAGCACTATTTGGGATTCATGTGGCTTTATGTGTTTATGGTGTGTTTCTTTTAGTACTTGTAAGTTTTTTATGTGTACCGCTTTCCTTCTTTAATCTTCTGCAATTGGACAAATGAAGTGTTAAGGTAGAATCCATAAATTTGCTATGCTCTGCCTTTAAATTTGTTTAATTTTCCATGTTTTCATCTGTTTAGGGAGAATCCTTGAAAGTTTCTTACTCTCCTTAACCTCTCACCAGTCAGATCTATCCATTCAATCACTTTAAAGGCATCAAAACAATCGCCTATCTTGCCCCAAGTAGACCTCTGCAAAAGTTGTGCCTCATCCCCGCACCCAAAATTGCCTTTCCCTTGAATTCAACAAAACCTCAAAAAATCAATCTCAAAGTCCTTGTACTTCATACCTAGCCTAAAATTAGTCATTAATTTAGCCATCTCGAGCCTCATTGATTACCTTTTGTCGAGATTGACTTGGAGAGAGCGCTCTCCTGTCCTCGTAGGGCTAGCTACGAGGCTGAGCGTGGTTTGATGTAGCCTTGAGTTTTACCTTATTTCAGCCTAAGGTAGATTTGAGCGCTAACACAGTGGTGACCATACTGGGGAGGAAAATGGTTTTCCTTTTGATGTCATTTGTTTTATAGCTATAGACGGAGCCTGAAGTTATGCCAGGTAGCCTTCGAAATGCTTTTTCTTTGCATTAGCAGAAGTAGATAAATGTTGCTTCAGTCAATCTCCGATCTAGCTTGTAATCGTAACACTTAACTTATAAATTGCCCCAGTACATGTATCAAGTTTAGATCTGATTGTTGATGGTGGACAACGATCAGACATAAGAAGGATGAAAACATTCACCTGGCAACTTCACTCACTAAAAACTCCATAAATCAATGCTTCATGGCGACCTCACTACTGATGGATCGGATTGCAAGAAGAAATGCTCCCATGAGCCGAGACCACATCCCAAGTTTTCCAAATAAGATTCCCAAGGTGGATTGGCTTCAGAATTTGCCTATGTTTAGAAATGAGGAAGGTAATGACTCCGCTCTTCATCTGGTGAAATTTCACATTCAAGTGCATAAATTTAAGATCAATTTTCCTAAAGACTGTTTGATGAAAATGTTTATGGCTACTCTGGAAGATGAAGCCCGATCTTGGTATGAAAGTTTTCCATCTGCTTCCATTTATTGTTTAAGGGATTTTCATACCGTGTTCTTTGAAAAGTATAAAGAATCATATCCATCCTTGATTTTAGTTCAGAATTGTTGTAGTCATGTACATAATTTCATTGAAGATCTAGAGAATTTTTATGGTGATAATGATTTCATGGACGGAGAAATCATGGAAGCTCTATACGAGAAACCATTTTAGCAACATGAAGAGAACCTAGAGGATACCCATCAAGATGATCAGGAAATTTTGTAGCAGAATCAAGATCAGCAGGTTGAAGATGGCCACATGGCTAAAAATGATGAAAGGGAAAATGTTATTTCATATCTGCCCAAAGAATAAGACAACATGCCGAGAACTCAGGTTTCAATTGCAGATTTTGATAATGACCAGTCAGCTGTTTTAGATCTGCATTCATATTGTGATGACCAAGCATATCTTGTGCTGAAGCCCGTCAAAGACAACTCTGCTGTTGAATTCATCTGGAATGCAAAATACATAGTAATGGATCCAAATTTTCTCAGTCATACTGTCAGTCCATCATTAGAACACAACCTTCATGAAGAAGCAATCCAATCAGTTCATGAAAGACAGAATGATATCTTTGTGCAAGTAAGTGATGAATCTCCTTTCAATAACGCAGTTATAAATGATAGTTTGAATGCCCTGTCATATGAAGATAATTACTGTTTAAGCAGAAGAAAACAAAAGGCATTGTCTCCTTTGTCTGAAGATGAGATAGATCTACTCTTGAAAGGTCATGTTACAGCCCAAGCTAAAGCAAATTTGCAGTGCACACATGGTCAAGAAAGTGTTGGTGAAATATCTTCCACTTTTGAAAATGATGACGGTCTTGCAATCAGTTTTATAGATTAGCAAACAGATAATTTTTTCTTTCACAAAGATGATAAGGCTGTCATATTTGATAATCTTGAAGATTGTTTTTTGTTTAAAAATTACCTAGACCATGAAGATGAGAAGTATGAGCTTGAGAGAGACAATATGCCAGGATTTCTCATGGTCAAGGAACCTATAGCTAACACTCAGATGGCAGAAGCACATACTTCTCTGTGCATTCCTATCCCTCGGAAATAAATTGTTCTTTCATATCAGAATGAAGGGAGTACTTGTATTTTTGTTGCTGGATCTCAAGACAAGATAGTGCTTCAGGATTATCAAGATCCCTTCGGCATCCTTTTGTAAGCACTAGAGAAGATAAATGTTGCCTGGTTCGTTATCATAAGCCCTGGTTTCAGTGCTTATTATGAGTTGCCTACATGTACATCGTTCCGCCTGCTCGAGAAAAGTGAGAGCAGAAATTTGCTATGTAGCCATCTATTGGATTGGTTACATTGGAAATATCATTAGACATGATTTGTACATATTTCATTACTATGCAGGTGGTTGTCATCATGATTCCAAATCTTGATGGATTGCTGCCTTTTTTTTTCAAAATCTTTGTAAATTCTTGTTTTAGGTCAATCATGAGTCATTTGTGTTTGGTCTGTTGAGTCAGCTTTTTCAAGTTATTTCAGTTTGCCATCGAGTCAGTTTGAGTCAAGTTTCAGTCAAGTTTCAGACAGTTATCAGACAAGTTTTCATTCAATAAATGTGTCAAAGATTTTGTGTTATCCGTTCAAATAATGATTTCATCGCCCAATGGATGAAGGCACTGGTCTCCTCTCCCAAAGATCTGCCATTTTTGGCACCTCCAAGGAGCTACCATCCCAATTGGAGCCAATGTTAGTGTCAGTATTTCCATCCTTCCTCCAGTGATCAAATATGCTCTTACAAAGTGGTCTCAGAGTGTCAAGGTCAAATTTTGTCATTTCAGTGAGACTTCAAGCAAAATTTGGTCACTAGGCATTAGGTAGGGTTTGCTTTCACTCCTTTCAAAATTGCCCAAATGTTAGTCTATGTCGCTATTCAGCTGAGTCTATCATCATCCATAGGGTTTTCATCATCATGTCAGGTTCCATTGGGTCATTTCACACCTTGTTCATGCTTCAGTTGCGCCTAGGTAAGGTCATTTCCCTCTCCTAGGGTTTTGAAGGCAATTTCTCTTGGACGGTCAAATCATTAGCAAAACTTGTATCCATATGTTCATAAACCTTCCCCTATCCTTAATATAAATTATCAAACACTTCCCATCACTGAGATTCCCCAAATTCCTCATTTTTGCACAAACCCTAGTTTCTTGCCACAACTTGGCAATTTTCTAGGCTACACCTGTGTTTATCCCTTTTGGACCCCTTTCCCTCACTCAATCTCTGATATTCCACTTTCCCCTGCTTCCTAACAACCTTCCCTACTTCACAAACTTTCCCCAAGAATTTAGAAGCCCCTTATCCCCTTCATTTCGCTTCATTTCGACAAAATCCCTTGTTTCACACATCCGGATAAGTTTCACTCAAAAGATGTTTCATAGAAATAAAAGATGAATTTTGGAAAACTGAGAGGTAATTTTGTCCAAAACATGCCAAATAAGAAAACCCTCCCTCACTTTTTACACAGATATCATGGTTTTAGAGAAATGTCAAAAATATCGTTGCCTCAGGAGAATTAAATGCACCTATGAAGTGACCTTGGAAAAATCAAGATTTCTCCTAGCATGGTTGGCTAAATGACTTTCTTGATGAGTAAAATGATAACTAGACACAAAGCTATCTCCAATGAGCTATCATGAGCTCAATTTGGGGTTGAGGAAGGCATTCAAAAGTTGACTGCAACAGCACTCTGCCTTGAGGCAGCCTCATTTGGCACATTTTGACCTGTCTTGGGAGATTTGATTTTTGACAAGGTAAATGAACTCCAAATTGAAATGTTCTAGTTGGGTTGAAAAGTACACTCAAATACCTTTCCAACGAGCTATCCTATTCCCAATTTCAACATAGGGACGGCCTCCAAAAGCCTCCTGAAAAATGCATTATGTAGCTGGGTACGCGCGATGCATTGGGTAAGGCGCGCAACACATCAGGGCCGCGCGGCGCATCAGGCTAAAAAACGTAGTGTAAAATTACACATGCGTGATGTATTAGAGGCATGCGGCATGTTGGGTGAGGCGCGTGGCGCACTGGGGTTTAAGCCCAAAATTGGTTCGGAAAAACACCAAAACGCCTCCTCTCAGCACAAATTTGCAGGCAGGCTCATATCCATGGCATATTCTTGGTTTTTCAAAGGTTAATATAATGGATTTATGATATTTTTTCCCTAGAAAACCAACTGGAAAACCCTTCCTTGTCCATGAAATCGTTGTAAATTTTAAATGTAAAAATTGTTGTAGGGTTTCAAAAACTAAATGTTACCAAGGTTATCATTTTTTCCTACTTCCTTTTGTTTCCCATTCCCCATATTCACCACTATTTTTCCCCAATAATTCCCTCATAAACCCTACACTATCCTCCCTCAAATCATAATCCCTCACTTCTATTACAAATACATGATCCCTACCTCATCCCAAAACCCTAAAAATCCAAGATTTCAATGTCCCTTCCCTTCTCTAAATTCCTTGTTTTATTTCCATGTTCCCCATTTCTCTAATGTTTTCCCTTTCCTAATATTCCCTTGTACATTTGTGTCCCCTTGCTCACAACATTTTCAGAAGAAAAAGAAACAGTTTACAGTCAATTGTGCACAGAGTTATACATCAACATATATATATTCCAGTTATCTTGTTTCTAAAGACATGTCAAAGACCGAATTAGTAGATGAGCAGGAGTATGATAGTGATTCTACACCGGGGGCAAATGTGCCAAATGTGCCACAGAGGTATCACAAAGGTGGCAAAAGTGGTCAGCATGTCAGGGAGGAGCCTACTTCTTTGGCTCAATTGCAAGCTTGCCCACTTGCAATGGATTGTTTTCAGCGCCAATCATGTTTCCAATACTGCGAGATGATCGCACAAACTCAACATCATCGGGAACTAGTCCGTTTATTTGTTCCACATTTACAGGATGGTCATGTAAACCTTGCCGGAGTGAATTTCAACTTGTCACCCGAGACTATTGCTCAGGCCACCGGGATACCAAATGTAGGGGAGGAATGGAGCAAACTCCAGCTTCTAGACAGATTTTACTATCATCCATATATCAAGCCCGGGTATATGAGACACTTGAGCGCAGCTTTTCCTTTCAGATTCCTGAAAGATGAATTTGCACCATTGATGAAACTCATCATTCGGTATTTCAGTTGCGAGGGCAGATTCTCGCGTCTCTATGCGTACCATGTCCGTTTGTTGATGCATTTCACAAGGGTACGTATGATGAACATTCCGTTTTTCATGTGTAGCAACATAGAGAGGATGGTGCCTTTAGTACAAAGGAAGAGCCCAGCACATCAACATAGGAGCATATATCATTATGCACTGATAAAAATCATAGTGATGCATCAGTTGGCACAGCAGGGTAATACTTGGGAGGATTTCATCTCCCGTGATTACTTTTCCGTGCTACAGCCTCCCCCAGAGATAGTTAATGATGAGGGAGGGTCTTCACAGCAGTTTGACATTCCTGAGACCGAGCATGTCGATGCTCCAGCATATGTGACATATCAGCGAGGCTAGAGGGCCTTATTTGCATCTGCACGACGAGTACTATCTCCACCTGGGGTGGAAGGGGTTTCGTTGACATCATCAGCACAGCGAGTATTATCTCCACGTCATGTGGAAGGGGTCTCGCCTCCGTCTTCAACACAGGTACAGATTCAAGATAAGGGCAAGAGACCCATGGTTGATGAGGGTCCTTCAGGAGGTCAAGACATGGGTATCATTGATGTTGATGCTAGCTCTCCTAAATCGGAGCTAAAGGAGATCATTCGAGAGCAAAGGGTCGAGAATGAGTTGCTGCAAAAGAAATTGTAGATGGCTAGGTGGGTGATCAACTACTTGGAGCAGTGCAACAAACAGTTGGAATATGAGCATACACTTTACGAACTGCGGAAGATCTGGGAAGACCGAGAATTGGCCCGAAGGAGACCCGGTGATTTGACACCTATTGATCGAGAATCAATGCTCATCTGGGTAAACACTCATTTGGATAAATTGTTGGCGAAATCAAATAGAGACAAAGACATTCTTCGTCATATGAAAACTCACTATTGGGCTCGCATGCATGTTTGCAAAGCGAAAATGAAGATACTAAAGAGGCATTTGAGCAAAGCGCTAAAGCGACGAAAAAAGCCCGATCCACTCCAAATTTTAGTTGAGGCTTCATTGACGGTGCACAACACATGATAGAGGGTCTTCACTCCGAATTTGAGCAAATTCGGAGAAAATTTTGTCATTTTGAAATTTTTGGCTTGCAAAACAGGTTTTTTGGCTCAACGCGTAGCGCGCAATGCGCGACCCATAAGATGGGGAGGTCTAAATCACAAATGGCTTGTAGTTTTGGATTTGTCATGATGAATTATACATGCTCAACCATTGCCACATAATTTCATCAAGTTCTGGGTGACCAAAAGGCTGAAAAACATCATGAAAATCACCTTTCTGCCATTTTTTGCACCAGTAGGAAGTACATCTGGGCGAATGCATTTTTGGAGGGTCAAATGGACACCAAATTGGAAAATTCCACTTGGCTTAGAAAGTAGACATCCAGGGCTTTCCAACCAGCCAACCTGAGCTCAATTTGGATGCTAGGAAGTGCCCCAAAAATAGGTGGAAATGCGCGTGGTGCACAGGGCTCAGTCGCGCGGCGCACAGGGTTTTTTGGCCCAATTTTCATCCTCAGCTCAACAAATGAAGCCAGTTTGACCAGTTTTGACTTGTGATGTGATTTTTCACCCCTCTTGATGTAATTAATGAAACATTATGTTGATTGGACACTTAGTTACCTATTCCAGATGATTCATTCATAAAATAGCAAAAATTTAATGAATGAATTGGTTTCCTAGCTTATAGAGGCAAGTTGTTTTGACTGCCTAGATTGTAGTGCTTTGTTTAGAATTGGTTGAAACAGCTCCTAGGATGATGATCTCGACCCCTAGAGGCAAGGGAATGTGTTGGCTTGCCTATATTATGTATTCTCTTAGTCATTTTCAGGGTTGGACTCTTGGGAATAACTTGACACTCTATTGTACATATCTTATCTGCATCTTTGGCAAAGGAAAGACCACGGTTTTGCAGCACTATTTGGGATTCATGTGACTTTATTTGTTGATGGTGTCTTTATTTCGGTAATTTTAAGTTGTTTATGTGTACCGCTTTCCTTCTTTAATGTTTTGCAATTGAACAAATGAAGTGTTAAGGTAGAATCCATAAATTTTCTATGCTCTGCCTTTAAATTTGTTTAATTTTCCATGTTTTCATCTGTTTAGGGAGAATCCTTGAAAGTTTCTTGCTCTCCTTAACCTCTCACTAGTCATATCTATCCATTCAATCACTTTAAAGGCATCAAAACAATCACCTATCTTGTCCCAAGTAGACCTCTGCAAAAGCTGTGCCTCATCCCCGCACCCAAAATTGCCTTTCCCTTTAATTCAACAAAACCTCAAAAAATCAGTCTCAAAGTCCTTGTACTTCATACCTAGCCTAAAATTAGTCATCAATTTAGTCATATCGAGCCTCATTGATTAACTTTTGCCAAGATTGACTCGGAGAGAGCCCTCTCCTGTCCTCGTAGGGCTAGCTACGAGGCTTGGCGTGGTTTGATGTAGCCTTGAGTTTTACCTTATTTCAGCCTAAGGTAGATTTGAGCGCTAGCATAGTGGCGACCATACTGGGGAGGAAAATGGTTTGCTTGTTGATGAAATTTGTTTTATAGCTATAGACGGAGCCTGAAGTTATGCCAGGTAGCCTTCGAAACGCTTTTTCTTTGCATTAGCAGAAGTAGATAAATGTTGCTTCAGTCAATCTCCGGTCTTAGCTTGTAATCGTAACACTTAACTTATAAATTTCCCCAGTACATGTATCAAGTTCAGATCTGATTGTTGATGGCGGACAACGATCAGACATAAGAAGGCTAAAAACTTTCACCTGGCGACTTCACTCACCAAAAACTCCAGAAATCAATGCTTCATGGTGACCTCACTACTGATGGACTGGATTGCAAGAAGATACTCTCCCATGAACCGAGACCACATCCCAGGTTTTCCAAATAAGATGCCCAACGTGGATTGGCTTCAGAATTTGCCTATGTTTATAAATGAGGAAGGTAATGACGCTGCTCTTCATCTGGTGAAATTTCACATTCATGTGCATAAATTTAAGATCAATTTTCCTGAAGACTGTTTGATGAAAATGTTTATGGCTACTCTGGAAGATGAAGCCCAATCCTGGTATGAATGTTTGCCATCTGCTTCCATTTATTGTTTAAGGGATTTTCATACCGTGTTCTTTGAAAAGTATAAAGAATCATATCCATCCTTGATTTTAGTTCAGAACTATTGTAGTCATGTACATAATTTCATTGAAGATCTAGAGAATTTTTATGGTGATAATGATTTCATGGATGGAGAAATTATGGAAGCTCTATACGAGAAACCATTTCAGCAACATGAAGAGAACCTAGAGGATACCCATCAAGATGATCAGGAAATTTTGTAGCAGAATCAAGATCAGCAGGTTGAAGATGGCCACATGGCTGAAAATGATAAAAGGGAAAATGTTATTTCAGATCTGCCCACAGAGAAGACAACATGCCGAGAACGCAGGTTTCAATTGCAGATTTTGATAATGACCAGTCAGCTATTTTAGATCTACATTCAGATTGTGATGACCAAGCATATCTTGTGCTGAAGCCCGTCAAAGAGAACTCTGCTGTTGAAATCATCTGGAATGCAGAAGACATAGTAATGGATCCAAATGTTCTCAGTCATACTGTCAGTCCATCATTAGAACGCAGCCTTCATGAAGAGCAATCCAGTCAGTTCATGAAACACAGAATGAGATCTTTGTGCAAGTAAGTGATGAATCTCCTTTCAATAACTCAGTTACAAATGACAGTTTGAATGCCCTGTCATATGAAGATAATTACTGTTTAAGCAGAAGAAAACAAAAGGCATTGTCTCCTTTGTCTGAAGATGAGATAGATCTACTCTTGAAAGGTCATGTTACAGATTTTCAGTGCACACATGGTCAAGAAAGTGTTGGTGAAATCTCTTCCTCTTTTGAAAATGATGACGGTCTTGTAATCAGTTTTATAGATCAGCAAACGGATAATTTTTTCTTTCACAGAGATGATAAGGCTGTCATGTTTGATAATCTTGAAGATTGTTTTTTGTTTAAAAATGACCTAGACCATGAAGATGAGAAGTATGATCTTGAGAGAGACAATATGCCAGGATTTCTCATGGTCAAGGAACCTACAGCTAACACTCAGATGGCAGAAGCACATACTTCTCTGTGCATTCCTATCCCTCGAAAATCAATTGTTCTTTCATATCAAAATGAAGGGAGTACTTGTATTTTTGCTATTGGATCTCAAGACAAGATAGTGCTTCAAGATTATCAAGATCCCTTTGGCATCCTTTTGCAAGCACTACAAAAGATAAATGTTGCCTGGTTCGTTATCATAATCCTTGGTTTTAGTGGTTATTGTGAGTTTCCCGCATGTACATCGTTCCGCCTGCTCGAGAAAAGTGAGAGAAGAAATTTGGTATGTAGCCATCTATTGGATTGGTTACATTGGAAATCTCATTACACATGATTTGTACATATTTAATTACTATGCAGGTGGTTTTCATCATGATTCCAAATCTTGATGGATTGCTGCCTTTTTTTTTTCAAAAGCTTTGTAAAGTTTGTTTTAGGTTAGTCATGAGTCACTTGTGTTTGGTCTGTTGAGTCAGTTTTTTCAAGTTATTCCAGTTTGCCATCGAGTCGGTTTGAGTCAAGTTTCAGTCAAGTTTCAGTCAATTTTCAGTCAATTTTTCATTAAATAAATGTGTCAAAGGTTTTGTGTTATCCATTAATGATTCCATCGCCCAATGGATGAATGCACTGGTCTGCTCTCCCAAAGATCTGCCGTTCTTGGCACCTCCAAGGAGCTACCATCCCCCTTGGAGCCAATGTTAGTGTAAGTATTTCCAGCCTTCCTCCAGTGACCAAATATTCTTTTACAAAGTGGTCTCAGAGTGTCAAGGTCAAATTTTGTCATTTCAGTGAGTCTTCAAGCAAAATTTGGTCACTAGGCATTAGGTCTAGGGTTTGCTTTCACTCCTTTCAAAATTGCCCAAATGTCAGTCTATGTCACTATTCAGTTGAGTCTATCATCATTCATATGGTTTTCATCATCATGTTAGGTTCCATTGGGTCATTTCACACCTTGTTCATGCTTCAGTTGCGCCTAGGGAAAGTCATTTCCCTCTCCTAGGGTTTTGAAGGCAATTTCTCTTGGACGGTCAAACCATTAGAAAAACTTGTATTCAGATGTTGATACACCTTCCCCTATCCTTAATATACCTTATCAAACACTTCCCATCACTAAGATTCCCCAAATTCTTCATTTTTGCACAAACCCTAGTTTCTTGCCACAACTTGGCAATTTTCTTGGCTAGGTCTGTGTTTTTCCCTTTTGGACCCCTTCCCCTCACTCAATCTCTGAGATTCCACCTTATACTACTTCCTAACATCCCTCCCTACTTCCCATAATTTCCCCAAGAATTTATAAGCCCCTTATCCTCTTCATTTCGCTTCATTTCGACAAATTCCCTTGTTTCATACATCGAGATAATTTTCACTCAAAAGCTGTTTCAGAGCAATAAAAGATAAATTTTGGAACACTGAGAGAGGTTTTTGTCCAAAACATGCCAAAGAAGAAAACCCTCCATCACGTTTTACACAGGTATCATGGTTTTAGAGAAATGTCAAAAATACCATTGCCTCAGGAGAATTGAATGCACCTTTGTAGTGACCTTGGACAAATCAAGATTTTTCCTCTCATAATTGGCCAAATGACTTTCTTGATGGATAAAATGCTAACTAGACACCAATATATTTCCAATGAGATATCATGAGCTCAATTTGGAGTTGATGAAGTCATTCCAAAGTTGACTGCAACAGCACTCTACCTTGAGGAAGTCTCATTTGGCACATTTTGACCAGTCTTGGGAGCTTTAACTTTTGAAAAGGCAAATGAACTCAAAATTGAAAAATTATAGTTGGGTTGGAAAGTATACTTAAATACCTTTCCAACGCGCTATCCTGCACCCAATTTTGACACCGGGATGGCCTCCAAAAGCCTCCTGTAAAATGCACTATGTAGCTGGGTGCGCGCGACGCATTGGGTAAGGCGTGCAGCGCATCAGGGGCGCGCGGCGCATCAGGCTAAAAAACGTAGTGTAAAATTACATGCACATGGTGCATCAGAGGCACGTGGCACGTTGGGTGAGGTGTGTGGTGCACTGGGGTTTAAGCCCAAAATTGGTTCGGAAAAACACCAAAACGCCTCCTCTCAACAGAAATTTGTAGGTAGGCTCATATCCATGGCTTATTCTTTGTTTTTGAAAGGTTAATATAATGGATTTATGATATGTTTGCCCTAGAGAACCAAGTGGAAAACCCTCCTTTTTCCATGAAATTGCTATAAAGTTTAAATGCAAAAATTGCTATAGGGTTTCAAAAACTAAATGTTGCCAAGGTTATCATTTTTTCCTACTTCCTTTTGTTTCCCATTCCCCATATTCACCATTATTTTTCCCCAATAATTCCCTCATAAACCCTACACTATCCTCCCTCAAATCGTAATCCCTCACTTCTATTATCACTCAAGTTGTCCCTAAGCTCCTGAAGGGATACGACCGAGGTAACCACAAACCAATCTTTGGATTGCAGGTTCTAGCCCACCTGCAATCAGAAAGGGTTCTCTCTTCATGATTTAACATTGTTGATGATGATTTTAGGCTAGTTGTTGAGTTTAGGGGTTTTGATTTTTTGTTTGTATGGAAAATGCATGTAAGGAAGATAATTCCAAGAAAAGAGGCAAGGTAAAGTGTGATAAGTTTCAAGCCATTGGGCATGAAGTCATGGATTAAGGCTTACTGTTGCGTTTTCTTGGTCACAAGACGATTATGGAGCAGAATAGCCATACATGAGACAATTATAAATTTACTGAGAGGATGGAATGATGGTCAGGGATGAAAGGAAATTAAGAATCTTTCATCAAAACTAACAAGGCGGAGAAGTGAATGAATGGTTGTCTAGGAGCAGTTAAGAATTACTACACTATCATTCATAAGTGAAAGAAACAGCGTAAACAAGATCATTCAAGTATGCATGTTCATAACTATTCCTGATGAAAACATGAAAAACAGCAGAAATTGAGCCTAGGGTGCAGCTAAGAAAATCCTAAACTATTCTTCTTTTCTGCAATTTAGATGGCGGATTGATGATAAAACAAACATGAAAAAACTAATAGAGTTAAGAAACACTTATTGAACCATGTAGAAGCATAGGAATTCCATAGTCACTCCTCGGCCAATTAAACACAGTAGATAGTTTCGGAATCCATGCTTTCAACAGTCTTTGATTATACAAAGTATCACATTTACAGTGCGAGTCTCTGCTCAAGGAAATATCAAAATAACACAAATCAAGCAAACTAACCAACCAACCCCTGCTCCATTTTTCAGGGTGGTATATATAAGCAAAATATCTAAAGTTATTTATTACAATCGACCTAAACAGGTCTGCAGGAAAAAGTTTTTTTTTAAAACCTAATTGTTGCTGGAATTAAATGCAAGTAAACCCTTTGGGCTGCGCCAGAGGCAGCTGGATCAAGTTGAGTTGATGGGGTGTCCTGTGTGACTTGGTGCAGTGGTTCTGTCATAACTGTGCATTGAGTTCTGGTCCACTGATCTCCTGTGAGTTTAATGTGCAGTCATTTGTGCTGGTGAGCTTTCAATGCGTCCTCAACTGCTTCTTGACTTTCAAAGCCTTTCTTTCAATGTTGGATTTGCCTCGAGCCCTGAGAAAATCTCCTCTAATACACTTTGCCACTACATTGATAGTCTCCGCCGCTTCCTGATACTCTTCGACATGCTTTTTATCTGTATATTTGATTTTATACTCTTTAATCTCTGTTCCTAGTCTCTCTCTATCTTCAAATACGTTTAAATTGGAAAAATCGAGATTTTTCGGGCCTTTTTGGTGCAAAAAGGGCCGAGGAATCAAAAGATTCCCTAAAGATTCTCCAATATGGCTCGTTTCCTGTAGCGATGCGCGATTAGCGCTTCACGCTAATCG
>APFE031048597.1:0-23621 GCA_000404065.3 Pinus taeda | reverse complement strand
TTTGACATGAAGAGCAGAGGTATGAGGCTTGACAAGGAGGATAATATGACTATTGATGGAGCCATATTAACTGCAGATAGTCATGGTGACAAATTTCAGTGTAACAATCACATAATTACTCTTTTATACAATCATACCAATTGTTTGAGGATGACGATATTCTAAAGGATTAATTTTCTTACGATTTCCTTCGACATCAACTGACCACACAAATATCTAGGTTTAGATGATGTCTTATAGATGAAAGAAGAATTGGGATTGAGAGTGCTCTTGGAAATTTTCAGAAATAGATATTTGGGTTTTTGAGTGGATTTTATATTATTTATATTTAATGATAGCTTGAATGTTGTTTGATTACCTTTTCCATATATGAAGAAATGAATATTATTATTGCTTGTCCATTGTTGAAGACACATGCTCTTATCTCCATTATCAAAGTGGTACATAGTGGAAAGAAAAACTACCATGAATTGTCTAGAGAGAATAGGCACAACCTTATCTCCAATGAATTATGGAAATGTGTCTCTGAAGGAGAAGGTGTTAATTGATCTTCCAAGCTAGGTTAGATAACATGGTCTTCATATGGGAGAACAAGAATAACCTAGAGTATGCACTGATTACTATTTCTCTAAGTGAGGAGGTGAGTCTTCATATTACTCCAATTACAAATGCTTTTGATGCATTGAAAAATTCGAAATATGTATATGGCTCAAACTCATTACCAAGGGTAGTTTAATTGATGATCAAGCTCTTCAATCTAGAGTTGAGAGATGATGACCCCCTCACCCTAGCCTCATAAATTCAAACTGTCATGCATGATTTATAAAATACTGTAATTAAAATGGACATACCTCTCACAACATTTTGTTAAGGCCCTTTATCCTACATATTCGCACTGTCATGCGAGGAGGTAACTCCACAAACTGAATTTTTTATTACATTAGTCATATCATGAATTTATACATGAGTGACTCTTGTGATTCCAAGTCCAAGGTCTGTTGGTTTGCTCAAATGCATAACTCACAACATTTACAATATTCACAATAATTCTTTCAAATTAGGTGTCAACATTCCCCCCCTTAAACTAAAGGGATGTTGGTGAGTCCAAGCATCATTTTGAATCTTTCGAATTTTTCTTCCAAGCGGTTTGGCGAAGATGTCTGCAATCTGCTCGTTTTTGGAAAAATTTTATAGGTGGATTTTCTTGTCCTCAAGATGATGTCGAACCAGATAGTAGTTTATATTTATGTGCTTCATTTGATCATG
This sequence comes from Pinus taeda, assembly GCA_000404065.3. Taxonomy (NCBI): domain Eukaryota; kingdom Viridiplantae; phylum Streptophyta; class Pinopsida; order Pinales; family Pinaceae; genus Pinus; species Pinus taeda. The sequence continues at coordinate 22,355 of APFE031048597.1, read as the reverse complement.
AAACTTTGGGTTCTCAGAAAAAATTATTTCAAAAGTGTTGTCAATCAAAAGAGGAGCCGAATGAAAATTTTTCTCCTCAAAATATTCTAGAATATTCATGAGCCGCACATTGTATTTTTTTCTTTAGCTGTTTCCACTCATTTGCCTTAGTTATGGAATCTTCTGGAACTAATTGTTTGTGTGCTTGCAGGAGACACCTCATGATCCAAGACTTATAACATAACCTGAAGTAGATACCCTAGTTTCTTTATCTCCATCGAAGTTTGAGTAAGAGTATCCAATCAAGTTGAACTCACCAACCTTGTATACATAATTCCAATATCTTATGTTCCCTTCAAGTAATTTAGAACTCTTTTGACACCAAACCGATGACCCTCACAAGGTTTTCACATAAACCTAGAGAGGATTCCAACAACAAATGAAATGTTTGGTATAGTATGAGTCAGGTAGTTGAGACTTCCTACAAGTTGTCTATACTTCATTTCATCCTCAAATTATTTTCCTTTAGTGGATGTGAGCTTTAAATTTTCTTCCATTGGAGTATTCAAAGGACTACACTCATCCATGCTAAACGTGTTCAACAAATCTCCAATCTACTTCTCAGAGAGGAATATAATCTTTGGATGCTTAGTTACTTCAATACCAAGATAGTACTGAACATATGCCAAATATGTTAGTTGAAAACCATTGCTCAATCTACATACTCCACAAGATATACAATTTTTTGTCGAGCTTTCTTGAGAAACAAAGTTGCATCATCACAATCATAATGCTTGAAGTTGAGTTCCAAACGTTGGTCAATTAATTTCTCATACCCAACTCGCGGTCCTTACTTGAGGCCATATAGGGATTTTACAGGCTTACATACTTTGTTTTCATGACCTTTCATAGTAAATCCTTTTGGTTGGGACATAAAAACATTCTCTTTCATATCGCCATTCAAGAAAGTGTTTTTTACATCCATTTGATGGACCTTCCAAACATTATGTGTTTCCCAGGAAAAGATTATCTTGATGGTAGCCCATTTTGCTATGGGGTAAAAAGTATCCTCATAGTCGATCCCTTCCTTCTGTGAAAAACCATTTTCCACAAGCCTCAATTTATGCTTGTCAACTAAGCCATTTTCTTTATACTTGTTCTTGAAGACCCACTTGCAGTAGATTGGTTGGGTTCCTAATAGAGGATCAATCAGCTTCTAGGTGCCATTGTTTATCAAAGAATCATATTCTTTATTCATCGCTTCTTTCAATTCATCATGAGAAATGATTTCTTTGAAGGAAATTGACTCTAAATCTATAGCCAAATTTAATTCACAATCATAAGAAACATCCATATCAATAGGTGAATCATGATAGTCTACATCACCTCCAATATGTCTGGTTGAGCTTCTTGTTCCTTCCTTTCCAACCTGATCAGGCCAAACTTTTTCATGTTTCTTTTTCAACAAAATTTGATAAGCAAGTAGGGGTAAGAGTCTCGTTCAATGAAAGATGATAAACGAGTAGGGGTAATAGTCCCTATAAGTGAAAATTTATAAACAATTAGGGGTAGCAGTCCTTTTCAGTGGTAGATGATAAGCAAGTCGAGTTAGAAGTTCCTTTTAGTAATAACTGATAACCTAACTAGAAGCTTGTGGCGCAATGATGCAATAGAAATTCTAAGCTTGTACTTGCCAAATAAATAAAAATAATATTAATGTATTAAATATATGTTACACATGTGTATGATAATGCTTATGATGTTATGTTTTACATGATTGAGTTATGATGTTGATTACATGAGTGGATGTGAAAGTGTATGAAAAGTATAAATTGTCAGGAGTCGTATAATTTGGCCACACTACTCATTCACCCCCCAATGAGTAGTCTCTTGGTTATCATTATTTCTAACAATTGGTATCAGATCCACTAAGTTCCTTTAGGATTTGTTTAATAGGTATAAGGAATATGAAGGAATTGGAGAACCAGGACTTGATTGCCTCAGATTGAGTTCCATTTTTAAATGGGTCAAATTATACAACTTGGAAGGTAAGAATGAAAATCTATTTGCAAGCTCTTAATTTGGATAAATGGCTATCTATAGAGAATGTATTAATAGATAATGAATTTCATGATCAATAGAACAAGAAAATATTGAGAGTGTTTTCCATGTTAGATCTTGTGAAAGTAATATGTTGTAACACTACTGAAGAGATTTGGCATGAGTTGAAATCCACCTATGATATAGACATACAATATGCATCTGATGTTAAGAGCCTTTATATGAAAAATGAAGTAGTCAAAGATTAAAAGAGTATTGAATATCATAAATTAGAGGATTATTCTTCTATATTAAGAAGTCAAGTTGTTGATCAAAACGCAAAGTATTTAGAAGAGATGTAAACTACAAGTAATTTATTGTTTTGTTGTTATTATAGAAGAATATGCCACTTATTTTCAAGCCCCTCAATTGTAAGTGCTAATGAAAGAGAGAGTTTCTCATCTAGTAGTAGTGAAGAAGGAAATACTTTCATAGCTATAACAGATCTAGATATTGCTCAAGAAGTCAATGGGTGTCCTTATGGTAGAGATAAAAATAGGGCATCACATGTGCCAACAAATAATTCCTAGAGTCGGCAAGGGAACAAGTTCTTAAGGAATATTTTAGTGAAATAGAAACTAGTGGTGAAAAGGTAGCTCTTCTATTGAGTAAGAATATCTTGAAGAAAGGATTTATTTAAAAAGGTATGTCATAGCATCCCTTGAGGATATCCAGAATCTCAAATAAATTAATATAAATATGGAAGTCAAGAATAAAACATTAGAGAAGTTGATCAAGTTTCAAAATTATGAGGTTTTGGAAGGAAATTGAACCAATCCTAGTTCCACTTACGCTAAGACAGTATTTGAAGGTGAAAGTGACTCAGTAGAAGCATTAAAGGGAAGTATTAAAAGGTAACCAGTAAGTAAGCTGTAGATTCCCTTGATGGTCCCTAGTGTCAAGTACCTTCTATGATGTGCATATTTTTTTCTCAGCCTATTACACAAAAAATTATTGATCCATGGGTACCACTAAATAATGGGGATTTAGATGATTTTATCTTTGATTGGGGTAATGTACTCTTAGATAACATAACTTTTGATGTCTTTTATTTTAGAAGCAATCACAAATTCTATGATAACATAATTCTCCAGTTTTACATGAGTGCTTATATCATGGATGCCTTGTGTTTCATCATGGAATTTTCCTCTATGGGTTGGAAGTGTAAATTTCAAAACCCAACCTCCATTTACATCTATCATGATATTCTTTAGGATTAGAAATTTATACCACATTTCTACAAAATCTTTCATGGAGTCATGCTACCCATATATCGGATTATTTTTTATAAATGAGCCCCACAGGTATATCTAGAAGGTGGAAATGAGTTACTCAAATTTGGAAATTTTTTCAGTGAGGAATTATTCACCTATGTTTGAGTCTATGGGAGTCTAGCCCAACCTCATGTGTTACCTCTATTCATTCCTAAGAAACTTCCTGTTAGAGAGATATCTTATCTGACCATGGGACAAAGTATTTCAAAAGTTCTGAAGGAATTGAATAAAAAGGTGGCGCCAATTTTTCCTGCACAGTTTGGTTTATATACCTTGGATAAATTCTAGCATGCAGTCTTTGAAATTAATACTATTGAAGAGCTCTGTTGCCCCACTATTCCCAACAGAGATTATGACCCTCGTCAAATTGTCAAAAATATTACACCTACATCACGCATGAGGTAATTTTCCCATGAGCCACATAAGTTTGATGATTCCTTTGAGAGGACCTCTACTTATTCAATGGTTGTGAAAGGCGTAGAGAAACAACTAACTCCACAAGAAATGATTCATCTCACTCACTACACGGCCTCAAGACTGGTAAATATACTTATATATTCATTATGGATTCCATAGGAGAGGACATTTTTTTGTTATCTAATAGTTGTTGGTTCTATGAAATATGTTGATTTTTCTTAGTCAAGAGGAAAATTCATCTTCTCTTCTTCCCAAGAAGACAGTTTTATGCATAATGCTAGGCTAGAATAAATATGGGAATAATATAATCAGGTTCTAAATTTTAAGATCAAAGAACCTCAAATTGTTAAAAATCCTCTACAAGAGAATGTCCTTCCAAAAGTATTTAATAGACTTTGATAAGAACAAAGGCCCTTGGAAATCCTTTGGAGAAAAGCGATATTGAAATTATATCAACTTTCCCTTCTTCTGAGGTTGTGTTAAGAGTTGAAGAAATTCCTCCGTTGGACATCTTTCACAAGCCTCACCATAAGGTTGTGATCAAAAGGGATACTAATAAAAGAAAAATTGATTAGTATTAGGCTTCGGTTCATGGAAATGCATCTTTTGAGTTGTTGTGGAAAATCTCTTTGGAAACTCCTACAGAGGAATTGGGTAGGCTTACCCAATTCATAGGTGCCTATGTTGCAGCTACTATACAATTCTATAGAGTTGTAACATATTGCTAAAGGAGAAAGAAGAAAATATTATGCTATTAGAACAAAGCATTAAAACTCAAAAAAAAATGATCATAGAACAATTCCAAGGATAGGTCACAAAACTCCAGAACAATTTTAACTCCCTCAAAGTTCAATACCATATTGATTTACAGGCCTGAGCAGGATTGAGCAACTCAATGTAAATCCTAAATTAATTGATTTTAAGAAGGAGGCAAAAGATTTGAACACTGTTATTTCTAAAAAACATATTTCCTTTTGCCAAAAAATCACAACTATTCATGATCTATGAAAGAATGCTAGTTCTCTAGTAGACCTACTATCAAATGTCAAGACTTACATTGAGGAAATAGAGAAGAAAATTGAAGGTTTCTTGTCATGGCAAGGAATGGAATATGGAAGATTGGCCAATATTCTAACAATTGAAGAAACACACTAATTTTTTTTTCGTAGAATGGGAAGTTCACCCCAAGCAAGCAAAAGTAGAAATATTTGATGTAAGGGATATTTCAAATAATATCATTGAACCAATTAGCGATAACCTGTTTCAAGCCAATATCTGATCAAGTTGTCTTGAAGGAGAATTTCCTCATATTAAACTTCTTACTAAAATGTGGAAAGAATCCTCCAAAAATCGTGGTGAAGTTATCGATCAATTGACCAAGATTGGACTCTTTTCAGAAGACTCGTGCCATCAACCCCAAGATGTGAGCCAGTTTTCTAGCCCAAAATCTTGGGCACTACCGAGAACTTGTTAAAACCTCCAAAATCCATAAAAGACATGATGACAATAATAAAAAATAAAAATAAAACCTTAGGACTAGGCCTAAGCATCCCCAACTAAGACTGACATTCTATGAAACACTTGGCATCAATGCAACCTACAGGTCTAAGATACAAGATAGAGCATAAATGACTAAAAGTACTTATTACACATAACTATAAGGATCACCACCTCTCCATTGAACTATTATATCATCAATTAGGCCTTGCGTCCATCCATTTAATAATTACAAGTAAATACATGAAATGATCATGACATGAACTAGTCATATAACCATGCTCATAACCAACATGAAACCATCTAAATATTAGAGATATGAAAACCATTAAATCCACATATAAATGAGTGAAAAAGTAATAGAACTTAGCTTTTATTAATCATAGGCAAATCCAACTAGGTTCAGGACTTCCATGTACCACCCGACCATAGACATGGCTAAACCAAATATCTCTTTCATCCAGTCACCCCAGTGCCATACTCCAAGCATAAATGTGGGAACTCATAGAGAAACCAAGGATATAGAGGTTAGACCACCTACACCCTCATCAAATGATGATCACACCAAAACCGGTGCTCCGGTCATAACTGAATCGAACCTGGAATGCCATCCAAAATCCATCGCTATCCTTAAGAAATTTTATGTCTCCCTGTCTCTCAAGTTTTACCAAAATCCAATCTCGGATCACTAGGCCCTAAATTGAGACCAGTCTCTAAAGCTTTACTACAATGCAAACTCGGATCACCAAGCCCTAAACCAAGACCTCACCTTCAGGCTTTACCGTGTATGTGGCCAAAACTAGTCAATGGATTCTTAGGCCTTTGGGAATGAAACTTAAGACAAGCTCCACCTCAGATTATGAAATCCATCAGTCAAACTAAAGTTCAATACTGAGATAAACATCGCAACATACCATGGCATCTAGTAAAAGGAAAGACTAGGCTAAAAACCACTATGATAACCCAACAAAACCATGCCACCAATAACAAGAGAACCATACACCAACATGCAAATTCATGCATGTATAAACCAATAAGGAAATCACACCTGAAAAAGGTTACGTACAAGTATTCTTGCTAAAGCTTCTTGATCTTGATTTCATTTCCATGACCCTTTCTCCTTCATTTCCCTTTGCTTTCTTTTCCTTCCTTGCTCTAAAGCTAGACTTCTCCAAGAAAATTCTAAGTGACTAAGAGTGAGAGAAAGAGAGATAAAATAAGGAGATAGGTCCAAATTTGAATAGACAAAAGGTTACCAATTAATCCTCATAAGCATATTTATTAATAATGCCTCTATTTTCTTCATTTTCCTTCAATTTCCTCCTCACATGCAACATGTGACCTTTCACCTTACCTTTCTCCTAATTTATGTTATTTTCATAATAAATGTGATAAAAATGCCTTTTTTTCCTTTTAATGTCTTTTCATTAGCCCTTGTCAATTTTCCTTAGCCGAAACACACATCCAGTGATGCACACTAGGATATCTTTCCCCAACATTCAACTTGGAATACGTTTCCCTTAACAATGGTGTTATTTTTCCTTTATTAACTTTTATTACATGAAATTTTCACCGTGGGCGGTGCACCATCTCTGTCACTGACTTTACCAAACTCTTCATCTTCAACAACTAGATTACTCAAGTCAAAATATTGTTCTAATTGAAAATTCAAAGATGAATGGAACAAGAAAATTTCATGGGAATGTTCATTTGAAGAGTTGTCTTCATGAAAGATAAGAGGCAATGAGGGATGGGAAAAGTACTCAATGATTTCATTCTTTAATTAGCATCATGGATTATTTCACCACTTTGAGCCAATTGAGAGGTTGACTCGTTAGATGAATAACTTGAAGAACATGGATTATCCTTGTCACAAGTAGATGCATTGAAAACAATAGAGCACAAGGGATATTGGATGAAAAGGAAGGTTCGATAAGCACATCTTCTTTGACCAAATTAGATTCTCGATCTAAAGTAAAATCTTCATTAGAAACCAAAATATCAGTTTATACACTTGGCAATTTTGGATTGTATACATCAACAAAGTCATCATCATTATAATGATTGTTTCCCAAGGCTATGGAATGATTGAAAGAGTTAATTACATTTCATTCACTACTGAGATTGGTAGATTTAAGATTATCCAAGAATGAAAGTGCATCATCTTCACATAGAGGATTTTGGAGAATATAATAAGGATTGAAAGAATATTTAACTTTATTCTCCTCTACCTATTTAATGTGATTACCTTGTACCTAATCACAATTTGAACCAACAACAGAAAAAGAAAGAGTGTGTGGAAAAATAATTGGTGGAATATATTCCTCACATGGATCATGGTACAAAGTGTCATGGCCTGTAGATTATAGAGGATAATAGAAGTAGAAATCATATTTGAGAATAGAATTATGAACAATAACATCATCTCACTGAATGGAGGAGTTAGTCTTCACCTTGGGCTTCATGAGCCATTCTAGGATTTCTTCCATTCAATCTGAGTCATGATAAGAAGAAGAGGAATGAGAATATGGATTAGGAATCTGATTAGAATATTTCACAACTTTATTATCATCCCACAGAGACACCCTCATCATAACTGGAAAAGGAGGAGGAAAAAGAACAAAAGAAGTAGTAAATTCCTCCTCTTAAATTAGATGTATCTCATGATCTACAAGAGTTGGGGAAGCATAAGAATGAGGTGGTTTGGATTCACTGTGTAAACAAATATGAACCAAACACTTGAAATATTGTTCAAAGAAATCCCAATCCATATTTTCTTCAAGAAATATATAGCAAAGGTGAAGGAAATGATCACAGAAATCATTAATTGAATCATTAGGCTTCATTCTTAGTTGATTAATTTGTTTAAGAACATCTCATTAATCATACCTATAAAATGATTTATGAAGCTCCCTCAAAAGATGATCAAATGAATGGAATTAAGAAGTGGGTAATTTATGATACCATCTATTAACATGACATTTGTTTGGTTGTGTTATATTATTTCCATGACTACCTCACGCACGAGGGGTTCACAAAGGGGGTGGTATCCCCTTCTATATGTTGCATCAGGAACTGTCAGGGGGTCACAGGGAAGAAGGCTGCCCCCCCTCTCAAGGGGTATGCAGGGGGTCATAGCCCCACTACGTGGTGTCTAGGGCAGCACCTCGTGGACCCTATATTATGTGGGCGAACTTACCTATGTTTTTGTTCATGTATTATACATCGTTTTGGTCATGATGTTTTTTTTCCATGGTATTTTGTATACTTGGTCAAGGGAACTATGGTTCTGTTCTAATCTAGGGTTAATTTATTGGGGCTTATGGATTCTTTGACATGTATATATATTTACTGTAACATTGAAAGGAACATAATGAAAAATAAATCTAGTAGTCCCAGTTTTGGGATCCAGGGGAAACTCTCCGTGTATATATGTTTTATGTTTTATGCTCTTGCCATTGTTTATTTTATTTTTTTAGAATTCGTATGTAGGTAATTTCTATATAGGGTTAAAACCTATAGCCTTTAAATTTTGAGGGTGAGAAATCTAGCCATAACATCCTTGCAATGTATTCTATTAGAAAAGAGAAAATGGAAAACTTGAAATAGATGTTCATGAAGAGTTAATTTACGCTCACAATCAAACTTAAATTGGGACATGTTATAGAAAAATTTTAGAAAATCATCTCAGGATGATGATTTTAGGAAGAGCCATCTTTTTTAGGAGATTCAAAGTAGACTTAATGGGCATAGCTTGTCGTCTAGCCCTCCTTCTAGAACCACTATTGATGGTGCTCGAAATATGTCAACCAAGGGGTGTCCTCGATGTGAAATCCCAATTAGACCTCACATAGTTTTGGAGTAGGAACCCTATCCATAATATCAACTTGACTGCAATATATTCCTATAGATATTCCTCTGCTATAACTGTTAGCAAGAGAGGAGAGTGCACATATGTCTTTGAAAATCAAGGGGGTGTGCCTAGTTAGTGTTTGATCATATGTGTGTCAAATTTCTTTCACTAGGGAGGGGAGGAGAAGTGAACCTCTAAGAGAGAGGTAGTAGTACCATCCTAGTAGAGACACACATGAACAAGAAGGTTCCGTGCAACATGAACTGGAATAGTGCAAAAATATGTGATGGTCATTGAATCTAATATGATGAAAAATATATGTCTAACATGTAGCATAATAGTCAACAAGGATGTGACAATGGTAATAGAAATTAAAACACATTCTCAATATGATAAGTACCAAAATAGTAAAATAGTTCAACTAATTTAGGACAAATGAATGTAAACATGAATTACAAACATTCACAAAATAGTCTTACAAATCTCTGTAATCCCTACATGAAGAACATGTTGTCTTTGAAGGCTTACGTTATTAAGTAAAATATCCAAGACACATGTATACAATGAACATCACTAGCTCCAATAGTGGAGTGTTGGAGTCATTCCTTGCTCCTACAAAGAACTGATATGTCTTGCTAATGCCTTGTGGGAGGAGCCAAGGTGAAAAGTCCTTTCCTCATACAATGAGGGAGTGTATATAACCAACGGGTGATGCTTCTCCTTTCTTGTGACTGTTTGACTACCCTCATCACTATTTGACTTCCTATGACATTTCAACTTTACATGACTCTTTGTATTCCACACATGTCCTTTCGACTTACATTTTATAATACATTTCTAAAACATATCTTACATCATTAGCCACAAGGTGTGACATGTGACTACTCATGGCATGACATGACATGACACTACTAACATGGATTTCATGATGATGTGGTAATGTCAAGGCACTGCTATTGGTGAGTGATGATTGTCTGCTTCTTATTTTCACCTTTGTATGACTTGGTGATAAGGAATCTTCAATGATATTAAGTCTTGAGTTGAGATTGCAAAATGATTATCCTTTTTCTTTTCTTGATTGATCATTTTGTGTATTTAGCTACAAGTGTGTCTTTCAGCAAGCTTCCCTCCTTCATCTCCTTCTTCATCATCTTTACATGGTGTGATAGAGTACCTAAATCTGAAATGCACTCATGAAAAGACACCATCAATCTAAAAACCCATTAGTCTAATATAGGGAATTTTGATCCATTAACTGAGCCAGAACTAGGTGACAGGTTGGGAGAGAGGTATAAATGATTGCGAAGTGCATAATTCCACTAGCCACAGGTGAGGCTTAAGCTCTGATATTACATAATGTTCGTTTTAGGCAGGACTTAGGGAAAATATTGCACAATTTTGAGAAACAGTGGGACAAGTTGATGTGATGGGCACTAAGAGGACACACTTCACACTTTAAGGAGACAAGGGAGGTAGAGCTACTATGAAATTATGTAGTTCAGAGGCTCAGGGGATGAGCTTGAGGCTTGTGATTTCATATTACGTAGTGAAATCTAGGTTGGGAGGAATGATTGTGCAAATTTGGAGGCCAAGGCTAGAGCTTGAGCATAGGAACTATGCAGTACAATAGTCCTGGGAGACATGAACTGCACATTGCATAGTTTCAAGAGACAATGTCTCAGATATAGGGTTAGAACTATGAATTGCTCAATTCACGAATACTGTGTGATGCCAAGTTTCTTAGTCGAGAAGCCTTTTAAAAAAGGTCTAAGTGTAAGACCAGTTAGATTGATTTGAATGGTGATAATACTTTGACTTTGATTTCACACTTAAAATACTTCTTAAGGCAAAAATATAGATCACCCAAGACTTAAGAACAATGCATTTCCCTCCATGTGGCCATTTTATGACTAGTTATGATAAGTGCAACACTTAAGATGGAATTTGGGATTATCGTCATGACAATTGTGCGATAGTGCTAAAAAATTTGTGAGTGAGTGTGACAAATGTTTACATAGTTAGAACAACTCATATACACAAATATAGACCCTTGAAACCATCATAGTAGGATTTTACACATTGTGCGATATCCAATCATATCAAAAGATGACAGTTAACCCAACTTGCAAAGGGAAACAAAATACCTTAAGAAATCTCATGAAATGATTTTCAGTGTTTGCGACGATAGTATGCAAGACCAAGGAGGGCTCCAAAATTGAGTGTAAGCCAAAATTTTAGAAGTTTTTGTAGCAGCTACAATAGGACTTGAAAACGAATATCTTGTTGGGAAACAATTGAGAGAGGGGGTGGGGTGAATCGGTATTTTCAAATCATTAAACTTTTCAAATTCATATCATGATTTAAGTACGAAACTTTACTACGTGTGCAAGTGACTATTATTAAGGCAACTAGTGTATATCTAGTAACTTACATTTCAGTGAATTCATCTTATGTTTATCTTTGATCTAGTGCATTAGTACTTCATTAGCTATTAAATATACATTAAATATGTGTAGTAAGAAAAAGATAAACCATCACACATAAGAAACACACATGAACACCAGGATTTAAGGTGGAAACCCAATGAGGGGGAGAAACCACTGGTTGTTTTCATCTCCCTCTTCTCTTTATTATTTATTAAATATTTTACAATCTTGTGCTAGTGCAGACTTATACTAGTATATAGGCACCCACCTGGAGAAGGCTAGAACCTTTGCTCATTCTCCAACTCATACTCTAAGGGAGAACCAACCTCTTGATATTGTTTATTGGCACCCATCAGAAGCGAGCTCCAACCCCCTGATCTGATTTAATAGCTACCACTGGAAGGAAGCTTCAACTCCCTCATTGATCGCTCCAACCCTCAACAACTTTGGGGAACATGTTTCATAACTTTTCATACTAGATCCACCTACTACAAAGCATCTCAACTTGTAGGCCATGTTTCATAAAATTTTCAGACTAGACACCTACCAACATTTAAGCTCAAAAACAAAAATCAAAATTGGATCTTATCACTCTAACTCAATCATCAACCTCTGGCCCAACTAAATCAACCAATCACAGAAACCCAATAAATCAATGTAAACAACCAAAATAGTCAAATCATTGTAATGAGAATACCAATCAACATATTCAATGTCACAGAAATCAAATTTTGTTACTACAAATCCTTATCAGCCATATGTCAAAATATATATGCTATTTTACAGTAGAAAATCCATGTGTGTACATGGTTTCCATGAAGCATACCTACGTACAAATATTCAAGCACTAGATTCTAAAAATTGAACCATTGTCACTCTAAAATAGATACTAATTCATACTCAGATCTACTCCATCATTCTAAAACAACCAAAGAACCTTTACTGAACTTCAGTCACAAACAACAAGTATCATCATAATTCTTCAGTCAATCCTTAATAAAAACATCATTTTTTAAGCCCAAATCATCAATAAAACTTCATTGGTAGACAACAGAAACACAGTACAACGGAATAAATTGACAAGACATCCTTTTGACATTCTTCTCATCAAAACCCTACTTTTTGTAAAAGATTTTCTCAAAGCATATCCGCTTGTATGCGAGATTTTCAGGAGACAAACTCACACATACACGACATACCAAAATAACACTCGCATGTGTACATGACTTGTAGGCTCTAAAACCTGCTTATAGATCTAAAATTTATTGATTATTACCTTCGTTGCAACACAAAACTTCAGACATACCTAGATCTCATCGTACAAAGACAAATCACATGTCAAGACACTATCAACTCAGATCAAACTAATATTGTCATCTCATATCTATTAGATATGCTCCATCATCAAATTCTCAGGTTCATACTTAGTTTTAGATAAAATAAAACATTAATAGCCCATGAATCCATATTTGATTTAGATCTACCTATTCATAAGATATTTATCACTTTCACACATGATACCACTTTTATCTTCATCTCCTATTATAGCTTAGCCCTAATCCAATAACACAAGTCAAAACCATACTCCAGTTGATGGTTTTCATAGATGAGATCAAAACATCCATTGCTTGGATTAATACCATAGGGAAATAGCATGGTAAGTACCCTTGGTATATAAAATACCATGGTGCAGAAACTATACACACCTTTGATTCTTGATACTCGTTTGTGTATGTGGATTTTCTTAATAGAATCCATGCATACTACTTGAAATTTCAACTTTTTCATTCCTCTACCTCTGAACTCTTATGCCTTTGTCAAAACACTTTGTCACATCTAAAGACACATTCTACTAATATTTGTATCAAGTAGGTTTCCATCCATCAGGTAGGTTTCCATCAAGGACAACACATAATTCATAATCCCAACAATCTCCCCCTTTGGACTTGATGGCAACCACTTTGGTGTTTGGTCACCACAAGTTGTAGATAGATGTAAAAAACATCAAGCCAAGTACCAAGATAATCCCCCCATTTTAAATCAAGGGAAAAGGGATGACCAATACTAAATGAAGCCTTCTCTCTTAAGCTTTGTAGATTTGAACATTGAATACTAACCATGCTCCCCCTAAGCACATGTTGAAATTTCTGAAGGATGTACAATGAAGTACATGAATCTATGACTTATATGACTTGTCCTATCACCAAGGAACCAAGCGTAAATTAATCACTCAATCCAAATGGGTTTACGTATTGGACATCATTATTACATCAACATCCCAAGCACAGTGGGGTTACAAATCACATCACATGTCAAAAAGGACTTGACAATAATAGTCCATACATGGCTGAATTTGACAATGATTACATCTTAGGACTTTTCATGAAATTTACATCAAATCATAGACATGACATTTATAAAAAAGAAAAAATACCTCAAGAAGTCCATGATAGTCATTAACAACTATCATACACCATATATAATCTGCACCATAAGCAGCTGTTAGTAGCACCAAGAACAATAGCCTGTACATTTCCATAAGACAATTTAGCTTCAATTATCATCAACTTATGACCAAGTATGCAACATATATATCTTCTATAAACTCATCCTCTTGACCTCATCAAGTCCAGCTTTCAATTTTCCCTTAATCGAAAAAGCCTTAATCCATGTTCATCAAAGTATAACTTTTCATGCATCAACCAAGCATATGTCATGTCTCCAAGTATCATCTAACAATAAAAACCATTTACATCATATCATGTACATGTGTAAGCACCATAGTCATCATCCATGATAACAACAACATCATCAAATAATCATAGCAAGAATAACCCCCAACATATCGTACATGTATCATTCCTACAAATGTTTTCTAACATCCCATATCTAATAAGCATCAACCATGATTTAGCATCTCATGCATCAATCAACATATGTGAGAACAAAGAATGTCATCATAAAGTAACAAAGGGATAAGTATTCATAATTCCTTAACATCATCAATATATGACTAAGTATGATATCTCCAAATAGCCATCTCTTCATGAAACTTGCAAAAACACCATTCTCTTGCCCCATTCTCTTCATGCAAGAAGAAATATCAAACCAACATCACTTCATCATCATGCAATTTAAATAATCATCCATAAGATCCTTATATGTAGTTCATCCATCAAAGAGATAATAGTATGCATATTTCTTCTCATCAATGAGAAAAGAAAACCATGATCTCACCATAATTGGTAAAACTATGTTAGTAACTCATGTAATCAAAAGAAACAATATACCATGTGAGATCCAAACACTATAGGAATCATCATCCATAACTTTACCATATGCACATTGTTATGCCCCTATACCAATAGGTGTCATATATCATGATTGACTTGGTTTGGCTTTGAAATATGTTCATACCTTTACTTGTTGCAAAGGTTTCCCACATTTGTAAAAAATAAAAAAATAAAAAAATCAAAATATTAAAAAATGTAAAGAGGGTATACCCTAAAATAAAAATCAAAGGATGAAAATAATTAAAAAGAGGTCCAAAAAATGAAAGGAAATGAACCCCAACAAAAAGAAAATACCAAGAAAGTGTGCAAGTCTAAATGCCTCTACTTTTATACTTTGCTATAATAAAAATTGTGTGCAGCTTGTTACTTATGCCACAATTCATGAATAGTCAAAAAGTTTAAGCTTGATTAATTCATATTTTCAATTCCAGGTTGTAGAAATACAAAATAAAGATCTGACCAAATAGTTTAATCTTGGGAGATAAGTAGATAGGTAGAGTGAATAAAAGGGGCTCAATAGTTTAATATGAGCCCTTGGATGTAATAATTGTAGATTTAGATAAGTATGACTATGTAAAAGAAAAGAAGGATTGATAAGGGATTTCCAATCTAAGCGCACCCTAATAAAGAAGTGAAAATGCTAGGATAAAGTAGATAGGGTAAGTAGATGATTGTTTCAGAATAAATGTGTGGTGAATGGTAAGTTTAAATGTTTAAATCTTTTTCTTTCATCACAAGGAATGTATCACATGGAAAGTTTGATCAACATTCAAAGTAAAAAATAATTAACTTCCATACTTACTTCCCCTAAAACCTTCACTAATTCCCTAAGTACTAAAGGTAATTACCAAAGTTAGAGGGGCTCAAAGCATTTCTCTAACTTTTGGAGGGACCGGACCCTCAGCCCAATAATTTATAATTCCTAAGTGCTTGAGCCCCTTCATCAATATTCACCCCCTTCATAAGTTTTCATTTCCCTAATAAAACGTTTCCTGAGTAAAGTCCTATTTTACTTAGGAAAAATAAAACACTCTCCATATAAACCCTCATATTCACTTAGCCTAAGTTTTAAATGTGTATGATGAAAAATGTTTTAAACTTAGCACACATTTCACATTCCATAAATTCATATTAACCACTAATTCATATTATTATTTATATCCCAAAAACACATTACCCACACCTGTGTATTATACTATACAAAAACCCCAAATTTTTACATATCCTGCCTCGATGGTTAATTATAACTGTAAATCAAACAACAAATGATATTAATTAACTAATCCATGGTTAATTAAGAACCTGACCCCCGTCATGCTAAAACAAGGATTAATTAATCCCCACAATTAATTAATAACTTTTTTGACCAATTGTTTTACCCCTGATATGATTAATGCTTTAATTAATATTGGGCCCACCCTCTGTTAACTATCAGCCATTTCACCTCCCGGACAATCGTCTGATCGGATCCTGTAGATCCAACAGTCATCGCACATATCGCACGAGCCTCTGCGATCGACCTTTAGCGTGCGATGGTGAGCGGTTTCATGAATAGTACCATTGCTACATGTCAAGCATCGTATGGAATTGCGTGGTCTCACACAAAAACCACTTACCCTCCACTAACAGTGTGATGAAACCCACTTACTACCTCCCGCTAAAGACAAAACATCAAATCGCCTCCTCACTAATGCCATCTGTCCAAATCCCAAACCCCCCAAAAGCTTTGAATTTGCATAAAAACAAAGTCAAAATAGTTTTCGTCCTTATTCTGAAAGCACATGCACGCAACCTGAACATTGAAGTTGACTAGCTCGTACATTAACTGTTAGCCACCCTGAAACTTGTAGTTTGATGCAGATCCAGTCGACCATTTGCACCCAATGAACCTGCTCTCCATTGCCCATCACTCAAAAACAATACTTACCTGTTTCCTTTTAGAAACCGTATAGATACTTGGTCTCCTTTGTGATTACCTTGAAAAACCCAAAATTCATTATAATTCAGTCGCAAAATTTAGAATTGAAGACTCTCAGATCCCTCTGTTTTCACCCGCTCTACTTGAAAACCACATTTTCCTATCTGAATCCACAAGAACTACACATGGAAACCCGTGTGGCCCTCAGTATAGCTCCTATTACTACTTCTCATAGAGATTTGGATTATCTGCGCTTAGCAGATAAAGATTTTCAAATAAAAGACCTTATAACTGGAGAAAGCTCCTTGAAAGTATTTTGTCATTGTTAGGACAATTACCTGAATGGCTTCGATCCCATAGGAATTTGGGAATAAAATCTCCCAAGGTACATGCTCCCCTCTGTGGACATTTTCCCTGACATTATCCATCAATGTCACGCCAATTATAATCCCACCCTTAGAGTAATAATATCCCCCAATAAAAATGTTCTCTTCACAATTACTACAAATTCAATCAATGAAATGCTTCAGTTTCAGCCCAGTCAAGACTTCACCCACATTTCCCTTGGAGAATTACTAGAGAAATCATCTAAATTATCCCAGTCTGAACTCAGTCACCTTTTCTAGACTTTTATGTATAAGCATCATCAACCCAAAGATCTTCCTCCCTATGTGCCATCCTTCTTCACAAAGATAGGCAAAAATATAATCAATATGATAACTGCGGTCATGGGTTTCAATACTAGTGAATATGTGGATGAATTGACTCTAGTTTTAATGTCGATTTTTACCTTTGGTCATCCTCCTACTATCAAATATAACTATGCTTCTTTCATTGCTAAGAAAATCCATGACCAGTTCATGAGACTAGAAAATGAAAAGGTATTCAAGTATTCTACAGTCATATATCACCTTTTCCTTTACTATCAATCTGACAAGTTTCCATTCTCTGTAAATAAACTTGACACAAAGGGTAATCTCAGATCAGTTATTTTTTGGACTTCTATCTTCCACTATTCACATACTTGTCCTTATTCATACGATGAATTAATTAACCAGTTTGTGTTGGGTTGTGTTATATTCTTTCCACGTAGTTAACAGGGGGTTTGAGGGGTACCCGTAAGCCCACTTTATGGGGTCCGAGGCAGCGCCCTGGAAAATTTTGGTTTTGGACCCTATGTTAGGTTGGGCGGACCCACCTATGGTTTTGTGCATGACTTTCGCACATGTTTTTTGGACGCGATGGTTTTCGGTCCATGGTATTGGATGCTTCGGCATGTATAAATTTGTATTGTAACATTGAAAGGAACATAATGAAAAATCAAGCTGGTAGTCCCGGTTTTGGGATCCAGGGGAAAATCTCTATGCATATGTGTTTTTTATGTGTTATGCTCTCGCATTGTTTATTTTTCTGTGATTTAGAATTCGTATGTAGGTAATTTCTGTACGGGGTTAAAAGCTACATTTGGTATCAGAGCTGTTTTGGCTTCAAGGGGACGCCTTTGTTGCTGAGGGGTTTCGCTCGGGCCTATGTTAGACCCTGTTCAGTGGGAGATCTGCGAGATTGATTCTGGTGGTGAAAGAAGATGGAGAGCAGCGGAAAGATAGAGATTGAGAAGTTCAATGGTCAGATTTTTGAGTTGTGGAAACTCAAGATGAAGGATATGTTGGTGGATAAAGATTAGTGGATCGTAGTAGATCCGGGTACTAAACCAACGGGAGTGACCGATGAAGAATGGAAGAAGTTGGATCGGAATGAAAAGAGCACAATACAATTGTGTGTCTCAGATTCAGTATTGCTGAATGTATCAAGGGAAGCTACAGCGAAGGCTCTGTGGGACAAGTTAGGGACTTTGTACCAATCTAAGTCTCTGGTGAATAAACTGTTCCTGCGGAAAAAGCTGTATAACCTGAGGATGAAAGATGGAGACTCGGTGACAGAGCATCTGAATGCGTTTAATACTGTGGTAAGTCAGTTATTATCTGTTGATATTAAAATTTCAGATGAAGATAAGTGCATCAGTTTGTTGTGTTCTCTACCAGACTCGTGGGATAGTCTGGTTATTGCAATAGGTAGCAATGCAACTGCTTTGCAGTTTGATGAAATAGTCTCAGCCTTGCTGACGGAGGAGATGAGACGGAAAAATATGGACAACCAGAATGGTGATGCCTTGTCTGTACGAGGACGGTCCCAGAACAGAAACAAAAATAAGTCATCGAGTGGGAGATCTAAATCTAGAGGGAGATCTAAATCTCCAGGAAAACCTACAAAGGTGGTGTGCTGGAAATGCGGAAAGGAAGGGCACTTAAGAAGGGAGTGTAAATCTAAAGCTCCTGATAAAGGAAAGGGATCTGATGATGCTCCTTCTGCAGAGGCGAAAACCACCTCAGATGAAGGTGGGGATGTGTACTTGGCTTCTTCAAGTACACATGTAGATCATGAGGCATGGTTGATTGACTCAGGTGCATCCTTTCACTTCACTCCCCATAGAGAGTGGTTCTGCGAGTATGAGAAATATGATGGTGGTGATGTCTTCTTAGGAGATGATAGGAAGGCTAGAATCATTGGTCGTGGAAAAGTAAAGTTGAAGTTGCAAGGTGGAAGGGTTAGAACCCTTCCGGGTGTTCTGCATATTCCTGCGTTGGCCAGAAATCTGATTTCTGTAAGCAAGTTGGATGATGCAGTGTAAAGACAGTGTTCGAGAAGGATACCTGCAAGATGGTTCGAGGAGCACTGGTATTGATGCGGGGAGTTCGGATTGGAACTCTGTACAAGCTGCAAGGTAGCACTGTTGTTGACGGGTGCAATAGTTCTATGGTTCCTAAAATGGAGCAGAAAATATAGTGGTCTCTGGAGAGAAGACCATGTTGTGGCATCAAAGGCTTGGACATATTGGAGAGAAGGGCCTTCGAATACTTCATGGTAAAGGTATGGTAGAAGGGATGAATAATAGCTCTCTAGATTTTGATTTCTGTGAAAATTGTGTATATGGGAAGCAGAATCGGGTGAGTTTCCCCTCTGGTGGTAAGAGGACGAAACAAATATTAGAGCTTGTGCACAGTGATGAGTTTGGACCTGTGAAAGTTCCATCACTGGGTAAGTCTGTGTACTATGTATCATTATAGATGACTTCTCAAGGAATACATGGATATATTTCCTTAAGAAGAAATCTGAAGTCTTTGACAGGTTTAAAGAATTTAAGGCTCTGGTGGAAAATCAGACAGAGAAGAAGATAAAGGTACTGAGGACAGATAATGGTGAAGAATTCTGCAGCAAGGAATTTGAAGAATTCTGTAAGAAGTGTGGTATAGCATGGCATAAGACTAGTCCATATACACCTCAACAAAATGGAGTCGCAAAAAGAATGAACAAGACGTTGAGGGAAAGGGCAAGAAGCATGCTCAGTGGTGCCGGGTTAGGACAGGAATTCTGGGCAGAGGCGGTGGATACTGCATATTACCTGGTCAACAGGTCACCTTCATCAGCGTTGGAGGATAAGACTCCACAAGAAGTATGGACTGGTAAGAAACCCTCTCTTTCACATCTGAGGGTATTTGGATGTGATGCATATGTACATGTTCCAAAGGAGAACCGAACCAAGTTGGATAGTAAATCTGAAAAGTGCATCTTTATTGGGTATAAGGATGGTTTAAAGGGTTATAAGCTTTGGAACCAGTCACACGGAAGGTTGTGTACAGTCAGGACGTGGTGTTCAGAGAGATGAAAGATGTTATTAAACATGAAGTCCAACCAAAGGAACCTGTGAAGATAGAGTTTGAACTAAAGGAGGAAGAATCAAACTCTGTAGTAGAGGAGGAATCAGAAGATGAAGAGCCACAAACTCCGGCTGTGAGAAGATCAGCTCGAGAAGGAAGGCAGCCAGAAAGGTATAGTCCATCTGCTTTCTGTTCAAACTTTGCTTTGTCTGTTACTGATGATGATCCCAGAACTGTGAAGGAAGCAGTGGATTAAGAGGATGGAAAACTCTGGAAAGAGGCCATGGTTGATGAAATGGCATCTTTGCACAAAAATGAGGCTTGGGATCTGGTGGAGTTTCCGGCTGGAAGGAAACCCATTGGCAGTAAATGGGTGTTCAAGAAGAAGACAATGCAGAAGGGAAGGTGGAGAAATACAAAGCTCGGTTGGTAGCAAAAGGTTATTCCCAAATGCCGGGAATTGATTTTAGTGATATTTTTTCTCCTATTGCCAAGGTAACTTCTATTAGATTACTTTTATATGTTGCTGCTGCTTTTGATTTTGAGGTAGAACAGATGGATGTGAAGACAACATTTCTTCACAGGGATTTGGAAGAGGAAATCTACATGAAGCAACCTGAAGGCTTTGCGGTGAAGGGTAAGAAAGAACTAGTATGCAAGTTAAAGAAGTCTCTGTATGGGTTAAAACAGTCACCAAGGATGTGGTATCAGAAATTGATACATTTATACGGGGACTTGGCTTCACCAGAAGCAAAGCAGATCATTGTGTGTATTTTAAATTACATTTGGGATGATCGTTGTTATTTATCTGGTCTTGTTATTGTGGTGATATGTTGCGTGGTTGAAAATACAAAGAAAATTATCCAGGATTTGAAGACCCAATTGTCCTCCAAATTCGACATGAAAGATCTCGGTGCTGCAAACTATATTTTGGGCATGGAAATTAAAAGAGATCGGGCAAAGAGGAAGCTCTGGTTAACCAGAGGAAGTATGTCGAGACAATATTGCAGAGGTTTAATATGCAGGATAGTAAACCGGTGAAGGTTCCTATTCCTGTAGGTTTGAGGTTATCTGCTGAACAGTGTCCCAAGACACAAGAAGAGGAAGAGGACATGTCCCGTGTTCCATATGCAAGTGCAGTCGGTAGCTTGATGTATGCAACAATGGTTTGTACTAGACCAGACATTGCACATGCAGTGGGAGTATTGAGCAGGTTTATGTCAAAACCAGGGAAGGAGCACTAGACAACAGTGAAGCGTTTTCAGGTATTTGCGTGGCACTACTGATCATGGTTTGTGCTACCAAGGAAGACCAGGATTGGACAGAATGTTGGATATTAGTGGCTTTGTTGATGCAGACTGGCTGGAGATCTGGATCAGAGAAGATCTACAAGTGGGTATGTGTTAAACCTATTTGGAGGTGCAGTCAGTTGGATGAGTAAGAAACAATCTGTAGTGGCACTATCAACTACAGAGGCAGAATACATGGCAGCCACTCATGCAAGCAAGGAAGAGTTTGGTTGCAGAGATTGTGTTCAAGTATGGGGTTAGTAAAGGGAGCTATAAGGATAGATTGTGATAACCAAAGTACAATTTTTTTGGCAAGGAACCCTACTTGTCATTCAAAGACAAAGCACATTGATGTTCAGTATCACTTTGTGAGGGATATGATAGAAGACAAAAAGGTGTTGCTGGTAAAGGTGGACGCTTTGAAGAATACTGTAGATGCATTGACAAAATCTGTGAGCTGTGAGAAGTTCTCTTGGTGTAGAGAAACAATGGGCATTTCAGGGTTGGATAAATGACTAAGCTTTCTTGTGGCCCCCTGTGGAAAGAAAACAACAAGTGGGAGAATGTTGGGTTGTGTTATATTCTTTCCATGA
>APFE031048588.1:0-20982 GCA_000404065.3 Pinus taeda | reverse complement strand
TGGTCAAATTCTAATTTAGATTTTGGTCAGACAGAGGGAGAGCTTCAGCTTGATAAGGTAGCCACTGAATTCTGTGAAAAGGTAAATGAATAGATCAGGAACACTGCATTGGCAGTAGAATCGACAACTACAATAGGTTGTCCAACTGTATTGGATCCAATAGCTAGAAAGTTTGTTATATTATATATAATATAGACAGTACACCATATGTTGAAAGAAGAGTTTTAGTTCCAGGAGAGATGAGAAGATCACATGAAAGAGTTTCTGACAGTTTACTATCAAATGACATTCACTGTAGGATGACCATTTGCGAACCAACTTGGGTGACCAACGATGGCATGGATAATTTGTCTACCTTATTAGAGCAATGCCATGCAGTTCAAACTTCAAACTAGCAGTGTATTTCAGGGGTGAAAATAATTTTCAGACCTGAAAATTCAAGCTAAGCAACTGTGCTCTGTGTAAATTTTTGTAACTGTATAAATTCATATATAACGACAGTTCTTGAGATTTCTTGCTGCCCATAGTATTTTGTCATGCTTGCAGTAAACGCATGTTAGTCTATAGTCCACCCAATTATTTCCCACATGACATAGGTGCTGCTTCCATAGTTTGTATGTCAAATGTCATGCAAATTAAAAACACAAATTGAATGTCTCATATTCTTTGCCTGTCACTCCAGTTATCTCCCCATTGTAATCTAGCCATCACTTGAGAAAAAAAGGAGAAGTTTTAAAAGGGAAAATTCATGTACGTGCTATATGGTCCAGCAAATTTCCATGATACTGACCCTCTAAAATAACGCTTGTTGAAACCAAATGACAGCACAAGACGTTATCCCCATACAGAACATGAGTAGCTTTGTACCACTTTAGGTCTATTAAATCATAAACTATAAGCATGGCCATTTTTTTGGGAGCGTGGGGAAACGTCCCCTCAGGGAAGGGAAATGTTTCCCTGGCACGTCCCCCTGAGTTTCCTCCATTTTGGGAGCGTGGGGAAACGTCCCCTACTCGTCCCCAAGTCCCCGGAGCACGGGGGAGCGAGGAAACTAGACCCCTGGGGGGAGGGGGGCGAGTCCCCGTGGAACACTGACCATCCTCCATAAATCTTCCTGTCAACGTTTCTTCTCATTTCTCTAGTCATGTCTCCTCTTATGAGAAAGTGTGTGCAGTAGTAAGAAAAAAGTTAAAAACTTGAAAAGTGTGTGCCGGTTGTCTGGGACAGCATCTTATTTTAAATGTGTGCATGTGCTAGTACAGCAAAGAATGTGCAGCTGTTTTTGCATGTGCATGAATGTGACAGCAATAGCAGATTTTTTCTCTTTCCTTCAACAATCCTCCATAAATCATTCTCTCAACAATGGCTTCTTCTCATTCCTCTGCTGATTTCTCCTCTTTGGAGAGACATTACTAATTTGCTGGCTGATAAATATTAAAAACCCTTTATGCACTCATTCCCTATAGCAGTCACCACAGACATTGTAACCCAGAATTGATGAATTTGAGCTTTTCCAAGACTTGATGAGCTCGAGCTTTTGATAAATCTGATCTTCTTGTCCAGTGAATTTGACATGAAAGAAATTGCTCTGCTGCACTATTTTTTGGAACTAGACGTTTCACAAGTTGTAGGTGAAGTCTTCATTGGAAAAAGTCTACTGTGGGGAAAGGCTGTTGGGAGTTGAAGCGCGAGGCACCAATCTCCAAAAGACTTTAAGTGTGAAGCACACGCTGGGAGCACTTTTATATGATATATATTTTAATATAATTTGATGCAAATATGTTCAGAAAATGCATGCAGAACGGTGAATAGATTTATATAGTAGATTACTGATATCGTCAAAGAAACAACCATTTAGTACACAAATAACATCAACAATTTAGCAGTAATAACTTATAGCATTGTCATCAAATATCAACCATAAAATCAAAACACTAGCGAATAACATCAACAATGAAATGAAACAGGACTTCATGACCAAATAATTGTAAAATGAAGTCAACAGCTCAAACTTAATCCTCAAATTGTTATATAATGTTGATGAAATAGGCCATAATAAAGAATCCAGAGAAATAACACTCTTCTAGAAGCTAGATTCTAAACTGAAAAAGACAATAATCCTAACATCTACTAAGCTTTCCTCTTGTTAGTTAGAAGTTATTAGTTATAGGAAGTTCAAAATCAGTGATCCTCCCACCAGAAGACACAACAAGGACAAATGTTTGCAGATATTGATCTTATTAATAACTGTAGAGATCTAGTTCAAAAACATTCACTTAACATAAGAAGTTTTGATATGTTTGTTGAAGCCTGATTTTTATGCTAATGTGAATTATGGCCATTGATCGTGGAATGCATATTGTTGTAAATTTGTTATTTTCCCAATGTTTACGTGGTCCATGGAGGATACAACCTCAATTAAGTACTATTATCTCAATTCTTATCTAAGTTACCAGAAATGCATAGCACAAATACAGAAACGCGGTTTGCTGTTTCAGAAATGGATCCGGGCACAAAATGGGTTCGAAACGGCCTTGAAACGTTTACAACCCGTTTCAGGTTTTCCAGAAACGCCGAATCCGGTTTCGGGGTCGTTTCAGGAAATTTAAATGGTTTTGGATCTGTTTCGGATCCGAGAAAATCGTGATCCGTAAAATCCGGATACGGATCCACCCAAGAACACCCACGCAAACAGAATGGCTACCAATGCGTGGGTATATCAAACATGGCAGAAGAAAAAGAAGAACATAAGAACATAAGAAAGTTAAAAGAAGAACATAAGAAAGTTATTAGAACATAAGAATATCACAAGTAATTATCAACATAAAGAAAAGCTTTCTGCCTTTCTGATTTTCCAACACATTTTGTGGCTCCTCCTAGTTGAAGATATATTAATTCTTGAAGTATGGTACCCCAAAGATGGGCATAGCACCAGCACATTTGCCCCAAAACGATAATGGCCCTTTTATTCATTGCTACCCTAAAAGGAAGGCCAGAATCTATAATTTAAGAGTCCTAAATCCAAGTGTCTAAATTGGCCTTGAAAAGAGCTTTTATAAAGAATCAAAATCAATATTTTTATGAAGCCTAAAGCCCCCTTTAACCAGTCAGTTCATCTTCTTCAGGTAGGCTTCAATACAGTCATGACTTTTCAAAAGATAAGTATTATTTGGTTCAGGTCGGCTCTTGTGGACAGATGTGTCTTTTCAAGGTTCAAGTTGGCCTCATTATAGGTCGTCTCAATCACTATTTATACACCAGCCATTGGCATTTTAGTAGCAACAATTTGGTGATTAATCTGAGATAAAAGCAGTCTGAGATACAAATTTATGAGGCCTTGTGCTTAGATGAAAATCTGAAGAAAGGTGGATCAAATATTGGTTTGATTGACTTGGGATTTGGTTTTTGGATTTTGGTCTTGGGTTCTGGTTTCTTGGTGATCGACAGATCAATTTTTGGAGTCCATCATTGAAGCAGACTTGGTCACCCTCGTAGTAGACTAAATCCAGCTCATCCTTGCACAAAATTTCAGCCTGTGGGTGAATCATCACAGACTTACGTTTCCGCCCAAAGTCTGAGGTGATTCGGCCCTATTGAAGAACCTAAGGTCTATGGAAATTTGGGCCTGAGGCAAGCACATAACTCAGCCCCTGTGGGCAGACCCGAGCCTGCAACCTCGGCCCTATGAAGGAGGTGCAGACTTCACCTGTTATTTGATCTCAGGCTTTGGCCTATTTTACCAAGAGCTCGACCTTGAAAAAGACCAATCTTTGGTTCATATATTGGTGTATATGTTACACCAGTTAGGAGCTTATCTGAAGCATACTTGAAAACATTTTTGTAACAGCCTCTCTAGAAGTATTTTTAAAGACTTGAAGCAGACCTGGAGTAGTCCTTAAAGACATTCTTTGAGTAGACTTGTAGCCTCATTTTTTGAGCACATAGGAGCAGATTTGTAGCTGATTTGTTGAGAACTTAGGAGCAGAATTGTGACCTGATTTGTTGAGCACTTAGGAGCAGATTTGTTGTCTGATTTGTTGAGCAATTTGGAGTGAAACTTAGAGACCCTTTGTTGCAGACTTGGAGATCTCTTGATGTAGACTTGAAGCTGACTTTGGAGTTGAACTAGAAGTCTTCCTTGTAGCAGAACTCGAAGCCTCTTTGAAGCAGTCATGGAGCAGACTTGGAGTAGATCTTGAAGACCCCTTGAGAGCAGATTTGAAGTATACCATAAGAGCAGATCTAGAATTTTGTTGAAGACCGCTTTTGGTAGCAGACTTTGATATTGATCTTGAAGCAAGCTGGGGTAAGATCGTTTGTGGATTTGATGATCTAAGGTATGCACTTCTCAGTTGAATGCACTTCTCAGTTGAACTATTGATATGACTGTTGAAATTCATTTGTAAGCTAGAATTTCTAATCATGATAATTACTTGTGACTGATATATATGTTTACTTTTAGCATTCTCTTCATTCAATTATGTCATCAAGCAATTATACATTTAGTTATGCGAGAAAGTAGACATCACAGTGCACAAGAGACAAGAAACACCAGAAATTAGACCAGAGGCCAGGGCAACACCCACAAGGGGAAAACCCAGCAATCCTTTCCTTATAGAATCTTTGTCAACAAGAGAAATCTAAGTCACATCTCAACAGACCAGTAGACCAATTATCCTAGTGCCAAGTCCACCCTCCACCAATAGCCCAAACTTTGTCACAACTCTGTCCATAATATATTCAACAAGTTTTCCACATGCCTGTCCTTGGATGCCACGTCCCACAGAGATAGAGTGCCTCATATAGCTCAAATAATCACAGAAGAAATAGCGCCTCAAGTAGCTTGCATTTCACAGAAGTAATAGTGCTTCAGGTAGCTCATGTTCACAAAAGTATAGTGCTTCAGATAGCTCGCATTCCACAGAAGATTAGTTCCTTAACTAGCTCTGAATTCCACAGAAGAATACCTCTGAATTCCCTTCCACAGATGAGACCTGAATTGGTTTCTAAATGGTGGAGAATAGATGTCAATATATAGTCCTCATCCGAAAAGTGCCTCTAAAGGCTGAGTCGACTTGACTTATGTTGGGCTGACTTGGTCAACTTGAGGACACAAAATATATTCTTTAAAATCATTTTTTTCTTTTCTTTTCAATGTCCAAATGCGACATGATAATAATTTTTTTTCTTTTGACTCAAATGAATTCTTTTGACTCTAGCATGAAGAACATGCTTAAATAAATACATCAATGACAAATTATACATTATGAGGACTGACCATAGTTACAATTTCAACACTCCCTCTTATCTAGGGAGGCATTCATAATGACTCATCTGAATATTCTCAATTTGAAGACTTCTATAAGAAAGGATCCAGATTGATAAGCATCATCAATGATAACATCATCATAACCAGCATTGTCAAATTACCAAGGCCTCAACAAGTAAGCTCTATCTCTCCACTAGACCAGAGCACAATGTTGGGAGGTATTCAATAGGACACCACACAACTGCCTCTCCGAGGCACATACTCCACCTAGGTTCACCAAAGTATGTCCTCCACAGGACCATTTCCTACTTTGTCACAAGGAAATGTCGGTCCACCAGACCATTCTTAAACCAGGTCAATGTACTTGACTCAAGGTGTTAATCCTAATCAGCCACAGTACATGACACAAGAATGTCGATCCACGATGTTTATCCAATCTACCATTCTCCCCATCCTAGTCCATGTACTTGACTTGGGGTGTACTTGACTGGTCCCTCTTAACTAGGGAGGCATTCATAATGACTCATCTGGATATTCTCAAGTTGAAGACCTCTATAAGAAAGGATTCAGATTGATAAGTATCATGAACGATAACATCATCATAACCAGCATTGTCAAATTACCAAGGCCTTAAAAAGTAAGCTCTATCTCTCCACTAGATCAGAGCACAATGTTGGGAGCCATTCAATCAGACACCACACAACTGCCTCTTTGAGGCACATACTCCACCTAGGTTCACAAAGTATGTCCTCCACAGGACCATTTCCTACTTGTCACAAGGAAATGTCGGTCCACCAAACCATTCTTAAACCGGGTCAATGTACTTGACAGGGTGTTAATCCTAATCGGCCACATTACATGACACAAGAATGTCGGTCCATGATGCTTATCCAATCTACCATTCTCCCTATCTTGGTCCATGTATTTGAATTAGGGTGTTAGTCCTAGTCACAATACATGACACAGGGAGAAAATAGGTTTCCATCTTCACCCCCTCTCAACCTGGGAAGAGTTATCCACAAGCCCAAGCTTTGTCTTGGAAGTAATCAAGCTTCCTTACATCAGCTACCTCTTCATCCGTGGAGATTTGTTGTAGCTTCTTTACTCCTATCTGCATCATATCTCAAAACATAATATGCTTCGACCTTCCATTAAAAACTAGGTTCTCTGACAATCTTTGACAAACTTCATACTGCTTTGATCATTACAAGATATTATGGTCGAATTCAACACACCTTCAAATAGTCCATCAAACATTTTACGAAGCCAAATTGATTCATAGCTAATTGCACATACTGTCATATCTTCTACCTTTGTAGTGCTTAGTGCAACAAGATCCTGCTTTATGATCTTCCAACAAACCATACCAAATCCTAAGCATAAAAAATCTCCAATAGTATCTTTTCCATCATCAACACTACCAACCCAATAAAATCAATATAACCTTGTAGCCAAATCACATGAGCTTCAACATATTAACAACTCCCTCTGGAAGCAACACATTCTCCACAGCTGCTTCCTTTGACATTTGAGCCTACTTGGGAGAATCTTCTTGCTTCCATGCTTCCATTTGCATTCTAGAACTTGACTTCTCTTAGATACAACCAAGGGATACTTCAAACTACCTGCTCCTCCTGCATGCCAGTCCTCTATAATTCTAGAAAGTCCTCTTGCTTTGCTATGTTCTTCTATTTCCTATAACAAACAAAGCTCGTATACTCAATAATCTTCAGAATACTTCGAAGACAAAGACATCCATTGTAGGACAGGTAATTGTATATTGAATATTGTATAAAGAATTGATGAGATTATTACAATGAGGGTGAGGGCCTGCTTATATAACCTAGGCAGGTGTCCCTTTATAAACGGTCATGTCCTTAGGGACATACCTCTTCATTAACTAATTACTAATTAATCATTATTTATGATGTGTTATTATTATTTATATCTATATTTTATTCGTAACATTGTCTTCCTCCTCAAAAAGCTTTGTCCTCAAAGCTTGCTGATGGAACTGTCATCTTCGTTGATACAAGATGATATGATCCTTTGAGTGATAAATAAAATTGCCGAACTGAGAAGGGATCGGACCATCCTAAATTAATCTTATATGAAACTTGGCAATTACTTGATAGCTAGGACGC
This sequence comes from Pinus taeda, assembly GCA_000404065.3. Taxonomy (NCBI): domain Eukaryota; kingdom Viridiplantae; phylum Streptophyta; class Pinopsida; order Pinales; family Pinaceae; genus Pinus; species Pinus taeda. The sequence continues at coordinate 13,569 of APFE031048588.1, read as the reverse complement.
AGAACGCAGATTGATTGAGATGTTTGTTCTTGTGATTCAGATGTAGATAAGAAATTATTTTGGTTTGTCTTTCCTTTATCATGTGTGTGGCAATATTCTAATTTACTTCAGGTGACGATGTTGTTGAGTTGGCTACAGAACCTTCACTTGGGGTGTTCATCATCTAAAGTACAACATCTAAGTGTGTTTTTTTCTATTGGCTTGTCTTCTTCTTGAGTTGTGATATTCACTGGATTAGTATTTATTCCTTTCTCTTCAACTTGGACTTCAACATTTGATGCTTCCTTCTCAATAAGTTGTTGTACCTTGTTTTCCAATGACTTCTTATCCTTCTTAAGCTTTTTAATTTGCGTCAGTAATTTTTCACTATGGTCTTCAAGTCGAGAAACTTCTTCATTTTTGTCAGCGGTGATTTTGTAAACTTCTCTTTGCATATCTTGTAGTACTTTTTAACCTTCTTGAAAATTTAATTTTGAGATATCTAGTATGTCTTCTGTTGTTAGTGAATTTGGCTTCAATGTAACATCTTGTAGTGTTATATTTTTCTTTTTGTATGAAAATGTCAAAAACTTATTTTTTGTATTTAGGATGGACCCTAGAGTTTCCATCCAAGGTGATCCCAGAATAATGTCACCTTGATCATTCCATAGGTATTGAACAGAGAATTGCGATATAAATGTATAATCTCCAATGTTTAATTGTAAATCAGTTATTTCGTATTGCTTTTTGTCCAAGAAATCTAATTTTTTTATTATATTTAACTCAGGAATCACCAATTGGTTTGCAATTTTAGGGTTCAGATAATTTTTACTTTCAGCGGCAGAGATAGAAATAGTAACATTTTTTCTACGAGAGTTCCCTTAATTTTAAATAGCACTTTAGCATAGTTGGGTAAAGTTTCTAAAAATCTTCCATTGGTGGTTTCCATATTTTTTTTTTTTACTGAGATCAGGGTAGGCTTTGATGGTAACCCTTTCAATCCCTTTTTTTTAATATCCTTTGTATTTTTGTGGTGCTTTTTTGCCTTTTTTTAAATATATTTGTATGGGTTGGTTATCTATTTTAATTAACTTACACCTTAAAACACTGCTTTCTATACTTATAAAGTACCTTCTTCTTTTTCACAAGCCAAATTATCCCTTTTCTTAAATTATATTATAATTTGTTGTACTCTATAGACTTTTGTATCCTTAAACCTAAAAATTCTCAATGTAACAAACAAAGTAACGTAACGAACAAAGTTTGTATGCTAAATAATCTTCAAAATACTTCAAAGACAAAGACATCCATTGTAGGACAGGTAATTGCATATTGAATATTGTATAAAGAATTGATGAGACGATTACAATGAGGGTGAAAGCTTGCTTATATACCCTAGGCAGGTGTCCCTTTATAAATGGTCATATCCTTCGAGACATACCTCTTCATTAACTAATAACTAATTAATAATTGTTTATGATATGTTGTTACTATTTATATCTATATTTTATTCATAACATTTCCTTCATCTGTTGCCGAGGCCTAGTTGACCCATGTCATCAACCGGCAATCCTCACTAGGAAACCGTGGAAAAACAAATACAGTTAAGTACATAGACAAGAAACTATCCAAAGGTAAAGACAATAACAATAGCAGTAATCAAAGAGAATATATAGAATACTTATCTTTTAACAAAAGTCAGCTCCCTTGAGATCTTTAGACTCCTTGCATCCATCTTGCACCTTATCCACGTCTTCATATTGATGCCATTTCTTCCTTGCAAAGGCTAGGGTTTCTTCTTTCAATGTAAATGTCTAATCTTGAGGTTTTGTTTCTAAACCCTAGGGTTTTCCTTTTCAAATCTTTTTGAATACTAGGGTTTACAAACCCTAGACATCAAATGACAAAAACCCTAGAAATTGATAAGCCCTCCATGTGATGAAATCTATTATTTATATCAACAAGTAGGTCTTATCCAATGATTGTCCTTCAAACTCATTGTAGCAGCTTCATTTTATTCCATTAGGGTTGATCATAGCATCTAAATACATCTTCGATGTTACGAACATAAATTGTATAAAATAAATATAAATAATAAATGATGAAATGATGATTATGTTAAATAGTCATTAAGTTAAGTGAAAAGGCATGTCTAAAAGACATGCCCAGTCACAAAAGGACACCTTCTTAGGTATACATATGTGGGTCCTCATTGTAACATCATCACTTGTACATTTTAATATATAATAAATTATTATTACAAAATATCTTTGTGTATTTTTACATTTAAGTCAACAAGCTATAAGTTTAGTTGCTTCAATGGTATCAGAGCCATGCCGCACAATATAACCATGCGAGTCTTTGAACATATGCAAGACTTTGAACATTGTTCGCCGCACAATATGCCATTAAGTTTTCGCCCTAAATGTGTTGAGCAGTTTAGTAAAATTCAAGAAGTATTTCAGCAATTAGAAAAATCATGTGCAGAAGTTAAAGCATGTCTAAAGGAAATCAATAATAAGGAAGATGATAGCAACAGTGAAGAAACGGAACAAGGTGAAGCAAGAGAAGATTTTGATCAAAATGATGATAATGAAAATGAAGATGTTGCAGAAAATGATCAAGATAATGATTCCGATGTAGCTAATATAAATCAAGATGAGGATTATCTTGAGAAACAAGGAGATGTACAATATCATAACAATGAAGATGTTTTCAATGAAAAACTACCATCTGTGGCTCTGGAGAAAGAACAGGTTGTTGTAGATATTGACAAAGAAAGGATATTAAATCTATCCTTTTTGAAAGAAGATGTCAATGAGAAACTGGCATTGGTGGCTCTTGATAAAAAGAAGGCTCTTGAAGATGTGGAGAATGTAAATACCTTCGAGGAAATAGGCATGGTGGGAAATGATAATTCAATTATTACTGCATCAGAGGTCGAGATTGATCAGATACCAATAAAAAAAAATAAGACACATGTGCAGCCCCTATTTCTGATAGGAATAAAGGTGAAAGAGAGGTTGTTGGTATTCATCGAATGAGTTGCCAACAAAAAGGTCAGGATGGAATTCACATATTGGCTTCAGAATCTAAGCATGATAATGGAAAGTCTAAACAAGATATGCTGACCAAGGTTTCACAAGCAGACCAAGATCATAATGCGTTGAATTTCTTAGAAGGCTTAACTCTTGAAAAGGATTTTGAACTTGGTACTTATTCTTCACCCTAATGCCACTCTCAACCAGAGTAAAATGAACCATGCATATATCAATAAGAGTGTTTCACTGTAAGAGGAATTGGTAGCTGAACAGTAACTAAATCTATCCATGGCACCTTCAAGAGAAGCCTATGAACCAGTGACTAACATTTCTTGTGTTGATCCCTGAGATGTTAGACACTTGATAGAGAAACATTCAAATTTCCTTTTGGTAACAGATCCTCCCTTGCAAAGCGACAGTCACTTAAATAATAGTCTAATTGATGACAATGTTGGTGTTTTGACAATTATTACACAGAAGGACTGGGAACTTTTCTACAAAGAATGGAATGTGCCTAAAAGTAAAGGCATTAGTGTTGTGATTGAATTGAAATTTGCTGAAATGAGTGATATTTTTGGAAACTACAAGGATTAGGACTTAAATGGTGATAATTCAGAGTGTAAGATCCACAGAATCCCTACCCTGAGAACACAGGCAGAGATTTGTGAAGAATGTATAGAGGAAAGAGAGAGCTTTGAATTGATGTGTTGTGCCTTTTATGCAAATCATTGTGATGTTCGACAAGTTTCAATGATCCAATACAAACTGACAAACATCTGTAATTCAGATGTGCCAAGATGTTCTGCCATGCACCTTCAAACCCGCCATTACTTCGTCAAGTGTCAGACCTGTTGTGGGTACACCATACTAATAATGTGTCGTCTTCCACTGTCAAGCGGTGTGACCCTGGTCAAAGGTCAACGAAGGAGTAGACGTCGGTTCAAACGCGCTCAAGTGGATACAGAGTGCGCTCAGATTTCGAGGGGTCAATTCTAGTGTTAGTTCATACGAGACCTGGTCCATGTGAAACTGTGAAACTGAGCAGTAAAACATACAGAGTTCGGTGCATATATAAGTATTATTCGATAGATATACACCGCAGTACGATAGCCACATACACCGTAGTCTGTCGATACACCACCAATACATACGTTGTAGTCTGTTGATACACTACTAGTGATAGCCACATACACCATAGTCTATATATGTATATATATAACCGGTGGATAGCCATATACAGTTACATTATAAATTGCGTTAAAATAATTTAATTAATTAAATTATTTTACATTAAAAATTAATAATAACAAAAAAAGCTAAAATATATATAATAAATAATTAATTAATTAAAAAAATTCCAAGGGTGCATCGCTGAAAAAAACTATTATACATGCCGAGACGATTAATGCCAACGTGAAGAAAATTGTCGTCAATAAAGCTTTGAGGACAAAGCTTCTGAAGGAAGGGGCAACATTACGAACATAAATTGTATAATAAAATAAATATAAATAAATATAAATAATAAATAATGAAATGATGATTATGTTAAATAGTCATTAAATTAAGTGAAAAGGCATGTCTTCTGAGTCACAAAAGGACACCTTCTTAGGTATAAATATATGCGTCCTCATTGTAACATCATCACTTGTCCATTTTTATATATAATAAAATTATTATTACAAAATACCTTTGTGTAATTTTACATTTAAGTCAACAAGCTATAAGTTTTGTTGCTTCATTCGATAACTTCAGATTTTACTCTCAACTATGAGCTTGGCCTCTTTTCTACAAAGGTATACTTAGTGACAGTGAATCCCTTTTTCATGGATGTGTAATAAGGTTCATGGCAACAAAATTTAATGCTTTGTAATCCAAACTTTATATTTCCAAAACTTTGTACTCATCTCATATCAGACTTCAATACGTGATACCAATTATCATGATTGTCCTCAATATCTTAATATAGTGTATCCCATATTTCAAAGGTTCTAGAAGACATTAACCTCTTGAACTGGTAAAGAAATGTCAAAACTCTTCTTTGTGGTGAATCATTCTAGTCTAAGATTTGTTAGGTCTTGTTCCAAGAAATTCGTTCTAGATCCAACCATGTACTTTGAAATTTACTATAGTCTTAAAATATTTTTCAAGCTTGTTGTCAAAAGTTATTGAGCTTAGGTTTTCATTTTGCAATGAAAAATTATGTGATCTAAGGAGAAGGCTTTGATACATATCTTATACAAAGTAGGCATCAACCTGAAGCAAATTTCAATTATGATCTGATATATTGACAGGGTCCTTCAAAATCAATAAGAAAAATTTTCCTTGAGTATGATCTTGGGCAGAGGAGGCCCTATAACTTTATGCTTTCTATCTTATCTTTTTATAACCTCGAACTTCTGAAGCAATCTATTAAGAAGTTCTTGGACTTTTGAAGCTCTCTAAGATTGACCTTCTCATGCAATCCTTTAGAGTCTGACTAGAGACCTTCTCTTTCCACCTAGAACAAATTTTCTAACGATTCTCGATCAACACTTGAAACTTGACTTGATGCTCAGGGTTAGATCTGAGAATTTTGGTTATTTGATATTTGGACTGAAGTTTTCAAGATCTGAGCCACACTACGATTTGATTCGGCCTCTTTAAGGCTTGAGGGCTTCGACCTTAAGCAAGAAACAAGCCACAAAATCTCGGATCACCAAGAAATTTTGCATTATTACAGAGATGATTAACTATAGAATTCTGCATTACATAACTCAGATCAATTGCAAACTTTAGTTGAGCACATACTTTTGGTCATACTTCAAAGGATAAGGCTCATATTTCTTCTCCACAATTCGGTGTTCAGACCCCTTCCAAACTTCGACCACTTTATAGAACTGAGACTTTTCTAATCTTGGCCTACTCTAGGTCTGTAGTTGTTGAGAAATCTAGGGCATTAGGATTAGGAGATTTCTCTTTGATGATAACTACTTGTGAATGCTTTTTACTTCTTTAGATTAGGATCTTTTCTTTACTTAGATTATTATAGATTTCTTCTTCATCAAGCAACTACCATAGCATAAAAAATAAAAAGACAAGAGACACAGAATGTAAGCGACCAGCCAGGGCCAAAATCTCTCCAACTTGAGAGGAAAACCCAAAATGAATTCTTCTTCTTATAGAGACTTCAATTGACGAATACCAAGACCAAGACCTTTGACCTATTAACCTCTCCAAGACCAAGTCACAAGGCTTCCTCCTCTTCCACTAGTCAACAATGGTCAAATTGTTGACTTCTCCCTCTTTCTCGACTATACTTCAGATTTCAACTTCTTGAAACAGACTTGCAACCTTTCGGCCTCCTCAAAAACCCTAGTTGCAACAAATGAGAGAAATTTTGTCCCTCAATTTCCTTAACTTCAAATGGAGACACTTTCTTCTTGAACTAGGCTTAAGGGTCAACTTGTTTTCTCCTTGAAATTGCCCTCTTAACATGACTATGATACCTCGGTCCTTCCTGCAGTAAATAGTACTAGATCTTCGCATGTGTGGAGAGTATCAACCCAAAAATAGATCAAAAAACAAGCTCGACGATGACCCTTCTTCCTTCGCTTGGTGATGGGACTTCTTGTGATCTTCACACCTATATTTCTGTCTTCCTTGCTTGGTCGAGAATGTGTCCAAATGGAGGTCGAGATCCTTCAATATATAGTGATCTGCCTATAAAAATACGTCGACATGAGCCAAGGGGTAGACCGACTTTCCCTATAAAAATAGCTGACTTGAGGTATAGCTTGTGACAAGGTCTTGGAGGGTTTGTGACATATTTAACTTCAATTTTTACAATTTATAATATGTCCAAATGGGTCTTCAAGCGTTGGCATTGAATCAATGAACTTTATGACATGATGACCAATCCTAAAAGCTCACAATGGGAGCCTTAACTAAAAATAAAATTCCTTGAGCATGAAACCCATGACTCAAGCATTATAAAATTAATTTTATTTTCTTCTTTACATCAATTACATAAATCATGATTACACGTCATTATGAGCATTGAACCTAGTTACACTTTTCAACAATAGCAACCCTCCTCCTTGGCTAATAGACCTCTATTATCCCTTCGTTGTCCACAGACTCACTTAAATCTCTAATTTGCACCCAAACAAGCCTTTAGACTTTCCTGTAGCAACAAACCAGGACCTTCGAGCCTTCTCCTACAGCAGAGATATCTCGGCCTTTGTCATTATGCAAAACAGAGTTAATGTTAGGCCTCTTCTCCAATAAGAACTCAGCTCCCAACCACAAAAAAAAATCTCCTCACAAACTCGTCTTCTTCAACAGGTGAACAAGTCCTCCATAAGCTTGGCTAGAACTCAGAGACAAATTCAGACCTTGTTTCAAACTGCACTTTAATTCCTAGCTCTGATACCATGTTGAAATTAATTTGCAAGCTATAATTTCTAATCATGGTACTTACTTGTGACTGATATATATGTTTACTTTTAGCATTCTCTTCATTCAATGATGTCATCAAGCAATTATACATTTAATTATGCAAGAAAGTAGAGATCATAGTGAACAAGAGACACTGAAAATTAGGCCCAAAGCCAAGGCAAAACCCCACAAGGGGAAACCCAACAATCCTTTCCTTATAGAATCTTTGTCAATAAGAGAAATCCATGTCACGTCTCACCAGACCAATAGACCAATTATCCAAGTGCCAAGTCAGCCCTCCACCAATAGCCCAACTCTATCACAACTTTGTCCATAACATATTCAACAAGTTTGCCACATGCATGTCCTTGGATGCCACGTCCCACAGAGATAGAGTGCCTCAAATAACTTGAATAATCACAAAAGAAATAGTGCCTCAAGTAGCCTGCATTTCATAGAAGTAATAGTGGTTTAGTTAGCTCACATTCAAAGAAGTATAGAGATTCAAGTAGCTCACATTCCACAAAAGATTAGTGCCTTAAATAACTCTGAATGCCACAGAAGAATACCTTTGAATTCCCTTCCACAGATCAGATCTGAATTGGTTTCCAAATGGTGGAGAATAGATGCCAATATATAGTTGTTTCCTCATCCGAAAAGGTGCCTCTAAAGGCTAAGCCGACTTGACTTCTGGAGGGCCGACTTGCTTAACTTGGGGACACAAAATATATTTTTTAAAATTCAACTTTTCTTTTCTTTTCAATGTCCAAATGGGACATGATAATAATTATTTTTCTTTTGACTCAAATGAATTCTTTTGACTCTAGCATGAAGAACATGCTTAAATAAATACATCAATGACAAGGGGCAAATCTGAAGTTGAAAAGGCTTATTATTGTAGTATTTGGATTTGTGTAGTTGGGCTATTGTCCATGGTATAGGAGCCCAAGAAAATCTTAATTTAGCTTTTATTCTATAGGGTGGCGGGGTGGTGCTAGGGAAGGAAGTTGTAGCTTCCTTCAAGAGGTTGTCGCCTCCTTCCAATGTGAGCTAGTAAATCTAGGGTTTGTAGCCCTTCCAGTTGTAGTAAGTAAACCAGAAGTTGTAGTTTTCCTTGAAATATAAAATATTGTACACATATATACATCTTGTGTTCATTTGATGTAATGGTATTGGTTAGTTGTTTTGATACTTAAATTGTTGAAATTTACGAAATATTGATTCACCCCATCTCAGTGCTTCCAACAAAGGACGGGTAAGGGAGATGGACCAAGGTGTGCTGAGAATATTCGGTTTCCTAAAGTATGATGTGAGTTGAAATCAGTATCTTATGTAGGATATTCTCGTTGATGTGTTCAATAGAGTGTTGCCTTGAAGTTGCAAACCTCCAATGCCATATACCTTGTACTATAGTGAAAATATCTTATATGAATGAATAAGGGTTCTTGTCAAGAATATGTCTTGCATTACACTATTGCGATTATGATCGAATTATGCATTACTTATATGGCAGAGTTTTTAGAAATATGGTAATTTTGTTTGATCCACAAAGGAAGTTCGTCTCTAAGTCAGAGGGAGTTAAGGAGGACATTGGAATGAACATGTGCAAGCAGTATTGCCATTTTGAAAAGTATAGGGCTGCCTAAACCAAGAGGACAAGTTGTTCTTTGAAAAAGGTATTCAACTTTCGTTTGAAAAAGGAAAAGCTTGGTTATAAACACTGCTAAATCTAAGGCAAAACTTTTGAGGTCTCTTATTGAGGCACAATGCAATTTTGGATCCACTTGTTTCAATTATCATGAACTGTCTGGGCAATTTGATGATTTCAATTTAAAGGCAAAGATGTTTTGATGTGCCATGATGATTATACACAGGGGGAGTTCAATTTTGATGACATGGAAATTGAAAACACATTTATAAGTTTCTCATCAGTTTTTTGAAGACCGAAATTTCCCTTGCAAAGACCGAGTCACCTTCAGGACTGGAGTTGTCCTTTATTGTTGATACCACAATGGTTTTGAAAAGGTCGAGTTACTTGGTTTGGAAGGGACCGAGCGTGATCACCCAATTGTACTACTCAGAGGACAGAATTTGTCAATGCCTCTTCCATGAAGGAAGTTTGGACCATTTGAAGATTGTTTACTTATTGAGAGTTGGTTAGTGGAGCAAGTTCTCTTGTAAAATGCTATAGGACACTAGAATGCCATAAACTCCTTGGAGATTTGTATCTATGACTCTACCTAATATATGTCCTTTGTTGATAGTTGGAGGATGTTGTTTCTTTACAATGCTAGATGAAGGTGGAATGGACCATAAATCTTGATACATTTGCTTGGACTATTATCAAGATGAATAATCCTTGATTGTTTTATGACATGATGGATTTCGTCACATATGCAAAGGCATGAAAATTCGATGGTTTTGGGCATGGAAAGAAAATTTGTACATGACAAAGCTTGTTGCAATAGACTTGGAGTTTTGGATGTGAAAGCCCTAGAGTTTGTGAATAAAACCCTAGAGCTAGACCTAGACCAATGTTTCCGCTAAAAAAAGAAACTCTAAGAAAGGAAGGAAAGTAATTGATGATGTGTTGAAATTCGAGTGCAATCTAGAATTTTTTATCATGATAATTACTTGTGGCTGATATATATGTTCAAACTTCACTTTTAGCATTCTCTTCATTCAATTATGTTATCAAGCAACTATACATTTAGTTATGCAAGAAAGTAAAGTTTACAGTGCTTAAAAACACAATAGACACCAGAAGTTAGGCCAGAGGCCAGGGCAAAACCCACAAGGGGAAAACACGGCAATCATTTCCTTATAGAATCTTTGTCAAAGAAAGAAATCCAAGTCATAGACAAACTATAACAACGTCGGGTTAAAAGTTCATGTAATAAAAGTTAATAAAGGCAAAATAAGACCAAGGTCAAGGGACGTGTATGTCGGGCAAAACATCCTAGTGGGTGTTCATTTGGTTTATTATGGCTAAGGAAATTGGCAAATGGCAAAGGCTTTGAAAAGACAAAAATGCATTCTTGGCATTTTATTTATGAAAATAATGGAAAATAGAAGGAAAGGGAGGTGAAAGGTCACAAGTTGCATGTGAGGAAATTGAAGGAAAACTAAGGAAAAAAGAAGAAATGAGAGACATCAAAGTATCAATTTGTAACTTTTTTTCAATTCATTTTCAGAATTGGTTTCAGAGAAGAGAAGAGCACCAAGAGGAGAAGGAAAGCAAGCAAGCAAGCAAGGACAAGGAAAGAAAAGGAAAGCAAGGATCAAGCAAGGAAAGGTTGGATCAAGCAGCTTCAACAAGAATACTTGCAAGTAATAGGTTGCATGTATGATTTTCTAGCCGGTTTTGGCATGCATGGTATGTGCATGTGTGTATTTGGTTTCATTACTATCGGTGGCATGGATTTTGTCAGGTTTTAACAGTGGTTTTTAGCCTTGCCTTGCCATTTCCAAATAGCCATGGTGTGATGGGATTCTTTCTCGGTTGAGCTCTGGATTGTCGGATGGTTTTGGATCCAGGTGAAGTGGTCTCAACTAAATCCCAAGGGTTGGGGGTGGAGATGGTATTCTCCGGGAAGCTCTCAATAGGGGGGTGGGGAGAAGAAAATTCCTCAAGGGATGGTGAAGGAATTCCAAGGCATCCAAGCTTGGTTTGGTTTTGTGATCTCGGAGTCGGTTTAGGTGAGATCACGGTATGATGAGGGTGGAGGTGGTTTAACCTCTAGATTCCCTTGGTTGTTTATGGATAGGTTTATCCCGTGAGATCCCACATTCATGCTTGGAATATCGCATGGGGGTGACTGGCTGAAAGAAAGGTTTGGTTCAGCGCAATCTATGATCGGGTGGTACGTGTAAGTCCCTGACTTGGTTAGCTTTTGCATATGGTTAATAAGAGCTAAGTTTTTCCTGTCTTTGATAAGTAAATGTACTTGTTATTATGTGGCTTTAATGGTTGTTCTACCATTGTTATCTATCTGGTTATATGTTGGTTATAAGCATTGGCTATATGACAGATCTCAGTATGGTTCTTATCACGTTTCATTCAATGAATGTCTGGTTAATGAATACATGACCTGATTGGTGTTATGATAGATATTGTGAGAAGGCATAAATCCTTCTTGTTAAACCTTAAATAAGTTTTCATATCCTTATGTACAGCGATGCAATCATGACTTGTAGGTTGCATGTTCACCATGTGTTTAACGGAATGCCAGTCCTGGTTGGGAAGCCTTGTTTCTATGTGATTCATCATTTCTGGAAGTTTCAGGAGTTTTGGGCAGGGCCCTGAATCTTAGCCCTGAAAAAGTGGCTCAAAATTCAAGGTCGCTGGCATAGAAATGACTGAAAAAGTCCACAGTCAATGGGAAACAAGCCTATGGGAGCAACTAGAGGGTTACAATCGCTTGGAAGCCTTGGCAAGGGAGCGACTGAGGCTCTAGGTTAGTGAAACAGAGAGCTAACTCAGGGGTTGGACACTTGGAGGGGTTGGGTTGCTCCTGGAGGTCCTGTGGCACCTGAGGGAGGTCAGTAAAGTCTTAAATTGTTGACTCCATTTCCTTAAGGTCACATAGGAGGTTGAGTCTTATCATAGTGACCCTCGGCTCATGTTTACCTTAGGAAAACTAGTTAAAGTGGGTAAATGTGAGAGGAGGTAGTTACACAAACTGACTAGTAGACCAATTTCCAAGTGCCAAGTCAACCCTCCTCATGTCTATCCACAATATTGTTCTTAGGATGTTGCATGCTACTGAAAGTGTCTCAGATAACTCGTGTAACTATAGAAGAATATAAACTTCAGGATGTCATTATACCAAGATATGTGGAAAATTTGTGATGACTTCAAGGTCGATTTACAAGATCTAGCATTTGGGTGATGGATAACAAGTCCATAGCCATTCCCATGTTATCCTTACGACTTACCTGAGAACGGCTATCGCGCGTTATCCAATATGATAAAGCTAAGTGGCAGAGTGAGCAGCTTGGATTATCTTAGCAGGAATTGTTTCGGCGTTAAAGGGAACACCCAGTTAGGGTGATCGGAAAGCAGTTGTGGTAATGGATTCAAGTTAGTCAGTTTATGGATTGAGATATGCCTCGTACAACTGCAGGGATTCACAAATTCAGATTGGGCTAAGAATGATGATTCAGCTTGGGGATTGTTATGATGAGCAAGTAGCTGACGGCACTACTGAAACAACGTATATTCAATATAAAGACGCAAGCACAGAAATCGAGGGGACATTCAGCGCGTAGTTCGAGGAAGTAGCAGCACAAAAATTGAGGGCAGAGGTACAAGTTTCGAGGCTACTGTGCGCAAAACTCGAGGAATGTTCCTCCATTGTTTAGGCCCAAATTTTGAGGCAGAAATCTTGAGTTTGCTGCTACAAGCAGCACTGATTTTGAGGCAGTTTCCTGGCACAAAAATTGAGGGACAGCAATCACCTCCAGCACAGTAATCGAGGCACCTTCATGCACAAATTTTGAGGCATCTACAGCACAGATTTCAAGACTGAGTTTGCATTGTTTTTGAGGCAGATTTGGCACTGATATCAAGGCAACATTTCTAGGCATGAAATTTGTAAATCTGGAAATTATTTTCAGTGGGCACAAATTTCCAGAAATTGAATTAAATACTTCAGCTGAAGGAGATAAGTATTGTGGTTAATTTTATGTACTTAAACTAATTTTTTCAAGCAATAAAATCATCCTTTGAAGACCGGTTTTCCCCAAAAAGTTGTGGTGTTTTTTCCCCGGTCACCTTGACCAAAAATAAGTGTCTCTCATGCTTGAAATGCTTGCATAAATTTTAATTTAATTACAGCGGTTAGGGAATGTGAAAAATAGTAGAAGCACTAATTAAATGTTTACAATGAATGCATACTGAAAATTATATCAGCATGACAAAACATGTGGGTTGGGTCAAATAAACATTTGCAAAATTGTAAACTGAGGTTGGAGTGCAGATCATTAATTTTCTACATGGTAACACAGCTTAGCTGAGGCTCAGGTCTACATTTTCAATCAGCTAATAAAGAGGGCAGCAAGCTACCAAAGTCTTCAAACAGTGAACCATACCTTTGAAAAATTGCTAGAAACCCAAAGATTTCAGCAGTTC